>BKCP01007404.1:293384-326025 GCA_008636005.1 Striga asiatica
AACCCAAAAAAAAAACACCAAAACCACAATTGAATTAACAATTCTTCTGATCAATTTTTCCTAAAAATAAAAGATTCAAAAGTTGAAAAAAATAATATCTTGCTGGAAATAACAAATAAATTGATCAATTTTTCCCAAAATAAATAAAAGATTCAAAATATCTAGATCTCTAAGATTGTTGGAAGTAACAAATTAATAATTTTGCTGATGAGTGATATTGGTTTGAAGCAGATTGAAATTTGAAGCTGAATATAAAAAAAATAAAAATTGAAAAGTCTATTTATAATCTATAAAATTGATTAACTTACCGTTGAAATTTTGGAATGAGAGTCGAGAATCTCGAGATAATATGTTGAAGATTGAAGTTAGCCGTTGGGAAGATGATAAGGTCAAAGAAACGAAGACAGAACGGCCTCCTTGTTCACTAATCTCTAGTCTTCATTAGTTACGCTTTTATTTACATTTTTTTTTTCATCCTAAGCATTTGGAAATTGGAATTAGTAGCAGAAAGAGAAAGTCCACGCCTTTAGGCACGGCTTCAGGTAAGTTAGTGGATATGGACTTTTATTTAAATTAAATTGGGCCCAAGCAATAATATGTATATGATATATATAAAGGAAAGTGTGTAGCTGGTGCCCCTTTGTTTAATGGCTTAAAGACACATCCGTGCTTTTTTCGAAAAACTTTTCCCTCATTACGAGAAATGTAAACTAATTTAACTTATGTCTCCCAAAGTCTTTTTGGTTTAAACTAATTTCACTGTCTCCAACGCCTTTTTTATTTGAAATTCACGCTCATGATCTTTTGTGAATTTTTTTAAATTACTTTTAGTTTATCTTTTGTGAATTTTTTTAGATTACTTTTAATTTTTCTTAAATTTATTTCATTATCTTCATACTATGAATTCTTTTAAATTACTTTCAGTTTATCTTAAATTTATTGCACTATCTCTATACTTTATTAAAAATTTATTTTCAATTATCTTATGTTTATTATCTAAGTTTTTACTAATTCATACAAATTTAAATAGACAAACAAAATAAATAAATAAAATAAACTCACTATAAACCATAGATAAGACAAAAAAATACAATCAATAACTAAAAAAATCAACTCAAGATAAACATCACCATAGATAAGACAAAAATATACAATCAATAAACATCAAATTAACCTGTGACAAAACTACATTCAAATAACTTTTTTGAAAATAATTTAACAAACATCAACTCAAGATAAACATCATATTAACACAAACTCTTATCAAAGAACTTTTTAACTCGAACAGACCATGGCGGCGAATCCAATTCCGCACAATGCGGCGGTTCGTTTTCCACGCGCCTCTTTCGTCGCACGCACACTCATCTGCCGTCAAATGTAAAGGTGCCGTTGCCGGAGGTGAACGAAGGTCCCGCTGGAACTTTTCGCCGGAGTAATTCAGATCTTAAATCCAGCAACTCATAGATCTAAGATCAAACCTCCACAAAAACAAAAAAAAAAAAATGGAATTTAAGATAGATAATATAGATTTTTCAACAAGCCTTCGACGAAAATTGAAATTTAGGACATAGTGGAAAAAAATCACCAGAGATGAATAAGGTGAAAGGAAATAGAGCCATAAACGAGCTCACCACAGAAAAATGAGAACTCACTCATCTCAGACTGTAAATTCGGCGGCAAATCTGGCGGCGGATGGTTCAGACAGTGGACGGTGCAAGCGGCGGGAGGAGGGAGTCGAAGGGGGAGAAGATCTCGAAGCGGGGTGACTCTCCATTGGCGGCGAGATGAGTCTGGGCGAGGAGGATTAGGAGAATTAAATAGGGTTTCAAAGACATTATTTCTGGAATTAGAGTATCTACACATTCGTAAATATGAACCTCTGGACGTTGTAGTGGATTGAAACTTTTAATCCCGTTCTTTGGAAAATAAAAAGAAATGAGGTCGTATAGGGAGTACTTATCTCTTGTTTAATTGGGTCCTGGGCCGTCGCCCAGGCTGCCCTAGGCCTGAGCCAGCTCTGCCCCTTGAATTGACACATGCGTTCAAGGGGGTAGAAACTCCATAAAGGAGACCAAAAAAAATCCCAAAACAAACTCAAAAAAAGAGACACAAACTCCATGACGGAGACTAGACGTCAGACAAAGCTTGACTAAAACACAAAAGCAAAAAACACACACCTAATAAACAAATTAAATAAAATCTCCCCTAAATCTAGCAGGCGAGCCAAACGACCACTTAACCGACCCCGAGACCCCATACCGCAGCTAAAGGCAAAACGAAACCAAAAAACTAGAACTCAGACCAAAAACTGCAAACAAACCGCCAAGACAGATCCGGGGAGGTGGCTGTTCTCCCTTCAGATCTGGGCTCCGAAAGACTTCAACGGCGAGGAAGAGAGGAAGAGTCGCCACGAACACACTGGAGGTCTCAAAATCAAGACCCGAGGAAGGAACACTCAAGCTGCAACCGGACGAGCGCCGGCGTTCCAGCCACACGACGGACGGGCGGGCCGCGGCCTACTTGAAGAAAACTCTGAACAAAGTCAGGCATCCACGACTTCCAACAGGCGGAAAAGAAACAACACACGAGCCGGACTCCCGCGGACTGGCCGACTCCTGCGGCTGGAGCCGGAGAGCGGCGACAGCACTCCCACCGCGGCTGTGAAAACGGAACGTCGAGATCCGCCGCCAAACGGGTCTCCTGTCGAGCTCTGGGGGGCGATAAAGGGCTCCAATCATGCCTCGGTCCGGGCGGCTAGACGGGTGCTACAACCCGCCGACGGAGAGGGAGGTAGCGGAAGAAGATTTTTGTATATGAAATATCTAATCCTTACTCAATTCAAACTCAAAATCTAACTCAATTTTAACTCAGCTCCACTATTCTCAATATTATCAATATAATTAAATAATACCAATCAATTATTCTTACACAATACATCAATTTTAATTTACTATTCATTCTCTCATATAATTTTGACTAACTATCACTTCATATCATCTTTCTCCTACTTTTAAATCAAATAAACTTTGATTATTTTATTTTAAATATTATTTTAATATAAAATCAAATTTTCACTAACAACTAACCATACCATTTTTTTTCAAAATTAACTCTGGTTAACAAAAAAAACTCATTTTGAGCGGATACATTTGTATACAAACACTTAGATGTGGTGTCTTTTTTTTTTTCTTTTTCTTTTTTGCCTTTAGATTTGGTTCTTGGATCAACTATCCCCTTCTTTTCTTAATGCTTTCATGATCTATCAAAAAGGAGTGTAACCTGAAAAGATTGTTTATGGTTTCTACAATGACCACGCGTCGCAACGCGGCAAAATTATAATTTATATTTTCCTTAACAGACTTCTACCAACTAGTAGTAGTAGTGAGCAAGGGCCGATCTCACAGGGAGTGTGAATCAAATCGTGAATTTTCTCGTATTAATTGAATTATAAAAGCAATAAAAGAGGGGGGATTGGTTTAAAAACTAAACTTATTAAAAATCCTAATAAACAAAGGAAATAAAAATAAAATAGAATAAATAAAGAGAAGTTTCTAGTTCACGGTTCCGTATCCACCCTCGACTGACTCGTCTAATCAATTCTGGTATCAAATCTCGCTATCTTATGAGTTACTAGCCCTAGGCAACGACACGGTCAGTTACCCGAATTTTTCCTTATTTTTAATTTAACCGCGAGACGCTCGACGATTAAACCTGACTTCTTGTACAGTCCGGAAAAACGTTTTCAAGATTTAATACAATTAGCCGCTTTACGAATTAGAAAAATAGGCTAGACTAAGTAGTGAACTCAACCGCGTTCGTTCACTTAAATAGGCCGTGTTATCCCCGGTAGTTACCATCTTCCGGTTACCTCTTATGAATTAAACACAACAACAATTACGGATTCCAGGTTTAATTCAGATGTAGATATGAAAAGTCTAATCTAGGTGATCAATCTAAACAAGACTAACAGATCATGGTGAATTATTCAAAATAACACAAACAATTCCAAAAAAACAACTCAATAATCAACCACGAAAATCAATCAAACATCGTCAAGTCGTAGGGTTCAACATCCCCGGAACTAGAAATAAACTAGCCTAACATAATAATAAAAATAAATAATAAAAGAGAAAAGAGAGAGAATAAAATTCTCCCTCGTGTGCGGGTGCGGCCTCTCTCCGCGATTGATCGGGCTTCCTCGTCTGTCTGCTCTTTTCTTTCCTATGTGCGACTTTGCGTGGCGGCTCTCGACGTTTTCTTTCTCTCTGTTGAGTGAATATATCGGCTCCCCTTTAATTGCGTGGGTCTTCAAATATATATATACTCTCAGCAAAAAAATCCTTCTAGCCCTCAATGCGTGAGTCCCCGCAAATAATTGCTTTCGTGAATTCACAAATAAATCCTTTGGTGGCTGCTTGATTTTTTTCTTTGGGTGCGTGCGTGGAGTCTTCTTTCAAAGTAAAATTGGGCTAATTAATTTTTTTGCCCACCAAATTTTCTTATCCCATTGTAAATCGGTTCAGCGGCCCAATCCTCAATAAATTCCATCTACTGCGGTTCCAACGGTTTTGGTCCTACGAATTATTTGAGCAAAGATCCTAAAATAAATTATAAATAAACTATAGTACTTAAATTCACCTAATAAATAAATAAGTCGAAAAATATATAAGTGCGATAAAATTAAGCATATAAATATACGCTAATAAATATATGAAATACACACTTTTTCCGACCAATCATACAATAAAAAATCTAATCAAAATTCAAATTTAACTCAACTTTAACTCAACTCACTATCTTCCATATTATCAATATAATTATATAATATCAATCAATCATTCTTACACATCACATCAACTTTAATTCACTATTCATCTACTCACATAATTTTAACTAACCATCATTTCCAATCATTTTTCTCCTACTTTGCATCAAATCAACTTTACTTATTTTATTTAAATATTATTTTAATATATCCACTAACAACTAATCATACTACTTTTTTTCAAAATTAACTATAGTTAGAAAACAAACCAAATAAAAACTAGTTGAATCCATAAACAATCATCCCCCAACACTCAGTCACTGTATCACTGAAACATCACATCGAAATTATCAGCCCATTTCATGTTAAATTATCATTTCAGAACCTATTTATGTAGTCTGTATCTATCACTACATTCTCGTGATGAATTACAATGGAAATTTCAACGGAAATATATTTCAATGAAATTCCAACGGCAATTTCAATGAATATTCCAATGCTATTATTTCCGTTGAAATATTTTCAATAGATTTCAACGGAAATTCCAACAAAAATATTCCGTTGGAATGAGTTTTCCATTGGAATTTCCGTTGGATTTGTCAAAATCCAACGGTTGAAATATGAGTGAAAATAAAAATTCAAACGGAAATTGTATATTCCAACAGAAATTTCTACGGTAAAAAACCGTTGGAATAATGGCCGTTGGAACGATAAAATTCCATCTGAATTCCAATAATGGAAAACTCATTCCAACGGAATAAATTCGTTGGAATTTTCGTCGAAATAATTCCAATGGAAGCTATAACATTGGAATATCCTTTGAAATTTCCATTGAAATATATTACTGTAGGATTTTCCGTTGAAAAAAATACATATTTATAGTTATTAATATATGAATCAATAAGAAAAGGAAAAGTGGTACATGGTATTTTTTGATTTTTAAGAAAATAAAAGCTACAATAGTTTATGTTCCCAAAGAAAGGTCAAATACTTTACAGGTTATTTATTTATGTATTTCCATACAAAACTAATGTCTATCTGGAAGCATGAAATGCTATCACATAAGATCTCAAATGTGTTAACCTATCACTTAAGCTCAAAATTATATATCAGTTACTGGCGAGAGGTGACGAAAAACAAGAAAAATGGGGGAAATCTTTATTTCTTAATATTTGTTGTATCTAGGGTTGTTCATCAATAAGTTGAGTTAGCTACCGATCGAAATGTTAAAAATATAATAACCGAGTCAAATTTTTAGAAAAACCGACCTGACACCGAAGTATAAACGAACCGAAATAATCGGTTTAGCAAACCAAAAACTTTTATTTCGATCGTTTTTTTGGTTTTGGTCTAAATGTGCACACGCACTTTTTTTTCTCCAGCACGAGTCGAATAAAATATTCTTTTAACATATATCGCTTTTTTTGGCAATGGTTTCAAGGGTGTGAAGGAATACTAACCAGAAACATTTTCCCCTCAACTCCAGCCGTTGAATTATCGAAACTACCGCAGCAGATCGACACGGCGATGCACGCAGCCATGGCGGTTAGCACGCCGCCATACGCCTACAGTTGCAGCTTCCACCAAACCCTAGATCCGTCTTGTTCTCCTTCTTCATCCGCCGCCGCTCTGCACCGCCGTTCAACTTCTCACAAGGTGCTTTTCTCTCGTCAATTCACTGTTGATTGCATTTTCTCTACTGTGCGTGTGTGTGTGTCTGGTTGGTTGATTTCAGCCTTCGCAAGCATCATTTCTACTGAAGTATAATTGTTAGAACCTTTTTGATGCAGGTTTCTAGATTTTTCGGCACTCGGATTACTGATTCCGGGAGATTCAATCAGGTGCGGTTGCCCTCAGTTTCTCGGCAGCCAAGTGAGTGTTTTTAGCCCATTTTTCCTTCATTTGCTTTCCTTATGAAAGCAAGCGTTTGGTAAATGAACTTGTTAATCAGCAGCTAAATAATTGACTATCGAAGGATGCGGGTATATCAGAATTATTCTGATCTTTTATTACTGAGAGTAGGGTGATAATCCTGCTATGAGTTTCTATTTATTTGTCTCTGCATAACTTTCTTTCTTTTTAATTTCTTATTTTAAAAATTTCTGTCATTCTGGAGTTGATTTTATTTTATTTTTTTCTGAAAAATATGTGCATATTATATTTGTGCAGGGATAAGGGCGGTTGTTACACCCGATTCATCTGTGCTCACAGAGGAAAATGTAGAGAGCGTGTTGGATGAAGTTCGGCCTTATCTTATGGCAGATGGGGGTAATGTTGCGTTACATGAAATCGATGGAAATGTCGTGAGATTGAAATTACAAGGAGCTTGTGGTTCCTGTCCTAGTTCTAGTATGACGATGAAAATGGGTATTGAACGTCGTCTAATGGAAAAGATCCCTGAAATTGTTGCTGTTGAATCAATATCAGATGAAGAAACGGGCCTTGAGCTAAATGAAGAAAACATTGAGAAGGTACAATGTCGTCTGAAACTTTTCTTTTCGTGGTTAGACATCTGAATCATACTTTACCATTTTTCTTTGGGTAGTGTTTATACAATGCTGATATTTGATACGTTATCTCAGAACTCATTTTTCACCTTCTCTATTGCTGGCTTAAAGTCTATTGTTTAACATGGAATCTGCTTGTGATCAGCTAAATGTATTTTGTCCATATTCAAATGTGATATGAATGATTCAAGAAACCGGGAGGGAAATTTAGGATGAGAGTAAAATGACTGAGAATTTGGAAAGAATATATGACAGGTTTCAGTTTTGTTTAGCCATGAGAAATAGGGGCTGGTAATAGAGGGAGCAAAAGAAGCAGCTGGTTATTGGTCAAAACATTGTGCTTTGTGATATAATGTATTTCTAAGTTCCTGATTTAGCCAAAAATTGGAGCTTATAAATCGACACGCAAGGTTAAAAAAATGTAAATCAATTTCTTGAGCTTTTTCGTGTTCAGCCGTTCACGTGTTTGGTATGATGTCAGAAGCTTCTGGGATTGCCTCCTTGACTTCTTGTCATTTTTGCCTTTTCTGTCTTTGATATTCCACAAGTTCCCTAATTCCGTTACGCATATCCTGAGTCTCTTAATTTGATACATACTTATGTAAAAACTGAGAAGCGGCAGATAACTTTAAATAACTCTAGCAATGATTGTCTACTTTTGGTTTGTTGCTTATCATCAGGCAGCACACTTTCTTAATTTGTGGTCAAGGCAGACCACTTACTACCATTTTTATGGTATGCTCATTTGGGATTGGGCTTATAAATATGACTGAGAAATAATTTTCTTCCTCATACTTATATGGTTTCACTATATATATTGTTAAATTTCATATTTGGAGATTTGAACAATTTGAGTGCCTAGATACACGGAGTGCCCTTGGGTACCTTTCCTTGTACAGTTGTACAGTGACCCCCTTTTTCTCTCTCATCACTCCTTTCACACCCCTGGATTGCACCTGCCGTTTAGTTCTGTCTGAGCTATGGTAACCTCTAAAGTACAGAAGTAGCAATATCACTTTACTGTTAAATTGTCATCTCAGAACAACCTAAGTTGATTAGTTTGTTCATCTTTCAATCACCTTGCCTTGGTCCTGGGTGTTGGACATGTAATAGGTACTAACCTATCTTCCTATTTTGAGAATATTTGTTAACCACTTAGCCAACACGTCTTAATTCTTGCCCGGCAATTGCCATCATGGACGTTCTATTCGTCAAGAGCTCTGATTTTATTGTTTCTTGTTCTTAAATTTTAAACAGCATTAATGCTGGATACATTTCTGTTCAAATCTATAGTTAGCATCTTATTCACTTGTAATTGCTTAGGTTCTTGAAGAAATAAGACCTTATCTAGTTGGAGCAGCCGGTGGGGAACTAGAGCTCGTGGGAATTGAGGACCCGATAGTCAAAGTACGGATTAGTGGGCCTGCAGCTGGTGTGATGACTGTCCGCGTAGCTGTTACTCAAAAACTTCGAGAAAAAATACCAGCAATTGCGGCTGTTCAACTTCTGTCGTAAAATATTACTAGTCTACAGGCCCCTTCCCTTTCAAATGGTTTTTGTGGGTGCAGACTCGGACACAAACCATCGTGCAGCAAGTGAATAAAACCTTTTAATGCAACTATAGGAACTGAGTTGTACGGCTTGAGAAGAATGGGGTGATAAAGAGGTGCAGTCCATGTACCTACTGTTTGATGTATTTACGTTGCAAGACCTCGCTGTGTACATGTACATACAGTTGTAATCTCAGACTTTGCACACAAGAGCCCGAATTCGTATTTGTTACTGTTATATTTTTTGTTAATATAAAAATAATGTAAGATGAGTTATATGTTACATGCATGCGTGGGTGTAAGATGAACTTGACAACCTTCGTCACAAGATTGAAACTTCATGTTACATTTGTGAGTGTAAGATCCATCTACTCGTCCAATGACACCTGCAAAATATATAGGAAAAATAAAAAATAATAATGTTCAAATTTCTTTGGAACAAATTCAATGATATATGTATAATTGAATTTACAAAAATAATAAATATTTAACTATTAGCATTGAGTCATCAAAAACCGATCATTTCTCTTACTCCATAAAGCTCTTGAAGTTGTAAGTAAATCTTGAAAAATGATTCTGAAACTATTACCATTCGCGTGCGGCCATGAAAAGCAATTTGGCACTTTACAATGTTTATCTTGTAACGGCCGCCATTAGGTGCAACTATGAAATCTCTAATTGCAAGAACAATGGCTTAATCCAAGTAACGGCGAAAGAGTTCCATGTGAAACTTTTTCACCGATGCATGCATCTCTGAAAATAATACATACAAATAGTCAATTATAAGAATAAAAAAATGTTAATTGAATTTTTTATTGATATATAAATAATATTTACTTTTGAATCGTGAAGTATAACTTCAAGGCCCAAAACAGTAGTCCGGCCGCGGAATGTCGTCCGTTGTAGTATCTCACAACCCCAACTATAATATTCCACTTTGCATGTCCGTTGTAACATCTCACAACCCCAACTATGATATTCCACTTTGCATTGTCCATGTAGACGTTTTTCAACAGAGTGAAAGCCATATTTATTTGTTTTTTTTTTTTCTTCTTTGTGTGTGTTTTTGAAAAGTAAAAAATCAGTAATTGACGTTGTTTTGCATAATACTATAAATATAGCAAAATAAAAAAATATAATTATCATCATATTGCAAGATTTTTTTCCATAATAAATATGCAGTTGTACAAAAATAAATAAACTTTTATTTCCCACCAATACGTTGCAAAATGAAATTTTTATTATTCACCACTACGCAGCAAGCAATTTTATACACTAATAGAAGGCCAACAACTTATTTAACACGCGACATAGTTTGGGTAAAATAAATCAGATTTCCGTGGATAAATTGATGAGTGGATAACATGTGGCAAATAACTGACGACTTTCCCAAAAATAGAAAGTACTTTGTGAGACCTACATGACAACTTTCCAAATATTTTATTTAGTTAGCTTATAATCCTTATTTATTCAAGTCTCATCTGGTAGGATGGATTTTTTAGAAAAGCACAAGCTAAGCATAAGTTGATTTTCATTGTAAAAACAAATACTTACATTGCTTACCGAACTTTTTTTGAAATATAGTTTTAGAAAACTTTTGTAAGTTTAACATGAAATCTTTACTTATATAAAAAATCATTCTATTTACTAGAAATAGTAGGCAGAAAAATCAAAGGTAATTAATATTTGTTGGAAATAAAATGACATTAATTACAAATTTGTTTTGGTATTTATATGTTTGACATTAAAGATTTGTTATGGGATAAAAATCAGAACTGATTTTTTTACCTTTGCTGGAAAAGTCAAAGGTAAGTATAGATTTGTTTATATTATCAAATCATAAAAAGATATTAAATTCATATTTCTCTTATAATTTTACAACAATTCTACTACACAGTATTCCTTTTTATTATATAATAAAATAATAATTAAATATTATATGGTGAACAATAATAAGTAAAACTGTTACTTTCTCTTATATCAAGGGATAAATTTATATGCTAAAATTAAATTTTTATTAGCATAAATATTTTAGTGAGATAATATACTAATTATTTTACAAGTTAGCCCTAACATGCTCATATTTAATGTTCTGGCTTAAAAAAAACAACGTTGGTTAAAATATGTGAAAAAAAAAACCTATAATAACTCTATTATTTTTAGACTAAACGCTTGATTGAAAGAGGTAGAAAATAGATAATAACTACACTATTTTTTAGACAAACGGATAAGATTGTGAAAATAACTCATTTAATATTTATGTCCGCACGGGGTACTTACTAGTAATGGATGTAGAACGAAATCCACAGTAAATAAGATCGCTTTATAGTTTTTATAACCTTGATTCTAGCTATTAAATTGTAAATTATTAATATATTAACGATTTTTTATTTAAATACTTGTTCATATAAAATATTTAGTTTCTTTCACATAAATGTTCTCAGACCAACTTGGAAAATAAACTAGAACAATTATTTTATATGATTTTATTAAATTGAATGTATAATACAGAACTATAGTTTTTTGATAGTTGGTTGATTTGGTTTATAGGATAATTTCTATGATTTTTTTTATTAGAACTGATATATAAATTCGAATTTTATTCATAAAGTCAGATATAATAATAGAGTAACATTACAGTACTTAATATAAGAAGGAAATAAAATAGTTAAATTGAAAATATAATCAATTTCGATTGATTAAAGTATAATGGAAGGCTAATTACAAGTACATAATAAATGTAGATAGATGTGTACATAACACTCACATGAAATAGTATATATCCCCTTCCCCTCTATATATAATTTCAGAATGCGCTGAACTTACGTGGAAAATTCTCATGCTTCGAAATCCTATTTTGCAAAAAAATCATGCTTTGGAGTTAGGTTTGGATATAAATTAATATTTATATTAATTGTATTTTAATATCGTTTCCTATTATAACTATTGAATTAAAAATATATTTATGTTTAATGTAGTTATATGTTATAAGGTAGAAAATTTCTTATAATATAACACATATAAGTCGCACAAGTAACATGTGTCATACTAAAATATATAATAATATATATTCTCTCCTATTTTTATTATTTGTCACTTTAGCTTAATTGATCATTGATAAAATAAATATCGTTTTAGATATTTTGTTCATATTTTTTCATTTTTAACTCTCCATTTAATACACAGTATCTCTTCATATCTCATCTCCATCGTTTCCCGTAACATCCATTAAATAGGGTTAATATTGTCAAGAAAAAAAATCTTAATGAGTGTGTTGCATTATGAAGACCATTTGTATTTTACTATTTATTTATATATATATAATACAAAACAGTAATATATATCCTTATAAATAAACTTTAAATTTATTTATCAAACTAAATTAAATTATATCAAATAAAAATATAAATTATATTATAAAGTAATAGAAATTGGTATGTATTCTTTTAAAAATGATATTTATTTCAAACCTAATTGGTATGTTGTCAATGTAATAAAAATAAATAATTATTTATATAAATTCTAAAATTACATATAAAGTTAAAAAACTTGTGAAGCACGACTGATACGATACTTGATGTATTAGACATTTAATTAAGTAAAAAAATTAATCTATTTTGCTTAATATTAAATAAACATATTCTACACTTATGCATATCCATATCACCATATTATTTTTATTTATTTAAGATATATATTGTACTTATGTAATAGTAAATAATATCGGTAATTTTATATGATATAAGTAAAAAAATTCAACATGGGTTGATATTTTCATTTAAAGTACGGGTGTTTAATTATTATGATTAAAAAAATATAATTTGACAATGTAATTAAAATTCAAAGTAATGTTTTATATAAAATTAAATTATTTTAGTTTTTAAAAAATAAAAAATTTAATATTTTTTATAAAAGCTTTCTAATTGAACATCCGTGTAATACACGGTTATTGTACTAGTCTGAAAATTAAAAGGAAAAGAGGAAAGTAGAATGGAGTAGAAGAGCATCGAAGAAAGCTAGATCAGGCAGATGCAGACTGTGAAGCAAATTCCGGCGATCCAAATCCCATGATGAGAGGCACGAGAAAGTCGTCCATCAGGAGACCCGCTCTCCTCCATCTTCTCTGTGCCGCCGCCGTCTTCTCTCTCTTCTTTTTCGTCTTTCAATTCTCTTCCTCGCCCGGTACCGTCCTGCCCTCTGCTCCATTGTCTTCTACATTCTTATCGCTCAATCTCTTTCAAATATGCGCAAATGCTCTTATTATCACCAGGAAACAACCGAATCACAAATGTTAACAAAGTCGATATTCAGATACTGTCCGATTTCCAGTCTGACGTTCAGCAATGCGTGGTCAGTATCTCTCTCTCTCTCGATATGTTGTGCCGTATTGTTATCATAAGATCTGCATTAGCAAGTTAAGTTAGTCGGGTTCTGGTGTGAGTGTCTCTCTCTCTCTCTCTCGATATGTTGTGCCCTATTGTTCTCATAAGATCTGCATTAGCAAGTCGGGTTCTTGTGCGTGTGTTAAGTTTGATTTTGGTTCGCGGATGTTGCTTGTAGGCAAACAGAGGTCTTGGACTGGCTGCCAAGATAATAGATCACTGCAATTTGATTCTCAAATTTCCTGAAGGAACTAATAGCACTTGGGTAGGTCTCTTATTCTCTTGTTCAATCCTGCCTTCGAAGCTCATACGATTTGTAACTGGCTTTGTGTATCTAATTGCAGTACAATGAGCAGTTTAAAATATTTGAGCCCTTGGAGTATAAGTATGATGTTTGTGAAGCACTACTATTGTGGGAGCAGGTTTGTTATCGAGTTCACCTTTCGGAGTAGTTTTCTTTCTTGCACATTGAGTAAACGGCCTAATTATCTGAAATGCAGTATCGTAATATGACTACAGTGTTAACAAGAGAGTATTTGGATGCAAGGCCTGATGGTTGGCTAGACTATGCTCCAAAGAGGATAGCACAGCTGTACGTTAATGACCTTATTTTGTTTGCTGAAACTGTGCTGTGATCTCATATTCTTCCCCCAAATTTAGTTTACCAGAAACAGTACCTTGTGAATTTACTTTTATTTGCTTCCGTTGTTACTGTAGAGGAGCAAAGAAATGTTACAATAAGACTCTTTGTGAGGAACATCTTAATGTGCTTTTACCAGCAAAGCCACCTTTCCATCCACGCCAGTTTCAAACTTGTGCCGTTGTTGGAAATTCAGGAGATCTCTTAAAGACAGAATTTGGAAATGAAATTGACAGTCATGACGCAGTTATCAGAGACAACGAAGCCCCCGTTAATGAGGTAAACAAGAATACTATTGCTCTTTCTCTGGTCGTCGATAACTCATGTTCCATATGGAGGGGCTGTAGGATAACAAGTGAGATTAATAATAGCCACTTAAATTGAAAATCTTTTAACGTGGATGGCTAACCTGGTAGTTGGGGTTTTTTGGGTTCTGTTTGCAACTTAGATCTGGACTGCACTGCACCAATCTTTGTTGCATTATAATCGTTTTTAGGCCTAGGTAGTATCAAATTTTTGTACGCTGCTTTGTCATATACAATCATTCTATTACCTATTAAGTTTGATTTAGATTTTTGTAATCTGTTGTCTGGATTTGGATTTTCCAAATTTAAACAGGATGTTGTTTTTTTCTCCATCTTGTACAGAAATATGCCAAACATGTTGGTCTGAAGAGAGATTTTCGCCTCGTAGTCAGGGGTGCCGCACGGAATATGATTAAGATTCTCGATGGGTCAGGTAAACAGCATCTCCATGTAATACAATCACCCTTTCTGAATATTCCTTTCGAGTAATGTTTGCTTGACACTCAGTTATTTTGGTGCAGATGATGAAGTGCTTATAATCAAAAGCCTCACTCATAGAGATTTCAATGAAATGATAAAGGTAGGTATCGTGGAATGGTGATTAATTGTATAATTCGTATGCGTGGCTCGATACAAGGACGTTAAATCTGTTGGTTTATTATATATTCCGTTGGATGATATTCCTTATAATTCCATCTTAACAATGCAGAGGATCCCGAATCCCGTTTATCTATTCCAAGGTATAGTGCTGCGTAGAGGTGCCAAAGGAACGGGAATGAAATCAATTGAACTTGCTCTTTCCATGTGTGACATAGTCAACATTTATGGTTTCACCGTTGATCCTGGATATACTGAGTGGTTAGTTCAATTTCTCTTTATTCTGGTAATCTGGTGTCATACTTAGGGAATTTTATCCTTGCATCTTGATTTTTGGGAATGGTTCAGGACTAGGTACTTCTCAGCGCCGAGGAAAGGACACAATCCACTTCAAGGGAGAGCATACTACCAACTTCTAGAGTGCCTTGGTGTTAGTATCGTTTTCTCTCCCATATATTCCCCATGATATATGTTGTCATGTCTCGTCTAAATTGCCATGGCAAATTTATTTGCTTATTTTAGAGAAATAAATGAACCTTTCAGGTAATTCGTATCCATTCACCAATGAGAGCTGAGAGGAAGCAGGACTGGTCAGATATACCGAGTCGAGAAAATATAAGCAGGGCTCACTCGGCTGCTGTACGGCTAAAGAAGAATCAAACTGGCCAAAAAGGTGATGTGGGGCAATTTCGTAACTGTAAAGTGTGGGGACAATCAGGGCCTTATGGTAGCGGGCCTGTGTCCGGTTCACCAGATATAAGCAGTGTGAGAAAGAATTCGAATTACAGCAAATGGGAGACAATGCCTTACGAGAAATTAAGTAAAGGGGCACAAGACCATTACACTCAGATGGAAGGTGTATCAATGTATAAGATGGATGGCAATAAATTGGATGATCTAGTTTGTGTGAGGCATTCTTCTTTAAAATCTCAAGTGTGATGGTGAATGCTGGGAGTGTGTGTTTTTGGGATCTCCAGTTATTGGAGATGGCGTGCTGTGACTAATTGGCATCCGTCCATTGACCACAGTAAAGCCGCGCGTTATGCTTCTGTGGGACTTTCATGTGCTGACTTGTCAATGAACTTTAGGACCATACCATCAACGTATTTATGACAAACCAGATGTTTCTGTTTAGACATGTATGTATTTGGAAATACTTAAATTCCAATATTTGGTGGCAAAGTTTCCTGACAAACTTAAGTATTATAATTAATACCTATGATATATTTCTTTGTTCTATTTTCCCATTTTCTTTTCTTTTTGTTCTTTTCCTCTTTTCCCTTTTAGCATTTTTCCAGCAGATGTGAAACAGACACTTGTTTGGCGGACGTGCATCCAGAAGTGAAGCTGAACGCTAGACCAGTGGCCGTCGAGAGGGAGTGCGTAATGTACATGGATTACACAGATCCCAAGACGCAAGTATTTTTGGTTTAACAAGTTAGCATGCTGCTTGTGTATTTAGCATATCTCACTCATTATTCACTAGGCAATTGTAGTCGAGAGTAAACTGATAATATACTAACGCATGTTGCTGCAATGTTCTTGGAGGAGAATTCTGTGAGCGGCCATACCAAACCCGGACTTTGCTAGAACTAGATATTGATGTTTTTGTGTGTCATGATAAATTGCAGCATAGCATAGTTTTTCTATGTAATGCATCCATCCATCATGTATTCCCACATCACCATCACAGTTAATGGTATTCAGATTATACAATTATGTCTAATAAAGCACAAATCTCAACAAGATTGATAAAAAGGGACTTTGGGGAAAAAGGCTAAAGCTTTATCGTTTATGGAGGAAAAGGTCGAGGCCTTGCCGAAAAATCGTGAGTTGCAGATGAAGGTGCCGGAGATGGGCAAATTCAGTTTGTACCGGAGATGCAACATTACATATTTCAAATAAAGCTTCATCTGCAACATGCATCATCAAAATTATTTATATCCACTTGTATTGATTACATCCAGAACAAGTAAACAATAATATATTAATAAAATTATTAGTATTATTTAAGTAATCAGAGAATATGATATGGACTACTCGTATATAGAAGGTTGGCTCCACTATGGAGCGAACCGTTGGCTGCATAGCAAAACTGTAAATAACTATTGATCGTTTTTCATGGCACAAAATGCATGTCGTAGTACAAACATAATGATGCAGCGAACACACCATCAATAGTGCAACTCAACCTATTTAAAAATGAAATCATGTGTTCCTTTTCTTTTCTTTTTTTTTTTCTTTNCCATTCCTAGAACTATGTCCGGATACAAGTTCCGTAAGATCGCTCTCAAAGAAAGCGGCGTGAAGAGCCCTAACACATTCTTCAGATTCACTGTCGTTGACAATAAATGAAATGTTCACTTTTGAGGCACCTTGAGATATCATCTGGACGTTTACTCCATTTGTCCGGAGAACATGAAAAGTCTGCCTCATCACATAACAACAAATACAAAACTCAGTACTTACAAAAATCACAGTTCATCTTGCAACTCAATTAAACATTAAGAGCATGTTTGTTTATAAATTTTTTTTATTTTTTGGTTTAGTTTGGTTAATTTTGAAAATGGTGGTATGGTTAGTTGTTAGTGGGTATATTAAAATAATATTTATAATAAAATAATTAAAATTGATTTGATGTAAAAGTAGGAGAGAGAGATTTGAAGTGATGGTTAGTTAAAATAATGTGAGTGGATGAATAGTGAATTAAGGTTGATGTGGTGTGTATGAATGATTGATTGATATTATTTAATTATATTGATAATTTTGATGATAGTGGGGTAGAGTTAAAGTTGAGTTAAAAAAAGTAGTTAGTTAAAATGTGGGAAATTTTTTGAAAAATTCCATAAACAAACATGCTCGTTTTGGCTTTTTCAGACAAATTTAATGCATTCATCTTTAACATGTTTTCTTGTTGGTGTTTATTATATCTATGACTCCAAACACAATATATGTATATGTACAATATATATACACGTTAAAGAATATATTGACTTTCTCAACTGCGTAACAATTTAGAGGGAACAAAGAAAATTAGCCATAAGCATGCACCTTCTCTAGTATCAGTGAGGATCTCTGAACATTCCCAATGAGCGAGATAATGGACCTGTTCTGTAAAAGATTTACTACTGCAATTTTTTCAAGCTCTTCAACCATATGATCCAGTTCCTGATCAAGATGTCAGAAGTCAGGTTAAAAACACTTTATCAAGAAGCTGGGACTCACATGCAACAGATGAAACTAGCGTTTAAGTTTTCAAACTCAATGCATAATAATGGAAAGCTGAAGTCTGATGTCGTACACTTGCCTGCTGGATCAGCTCTCGGCTCCAAAGCTTTGAAGGGTCTAATGTCAAGGAGATGCTCACCTCACTGGTTGCTACCACATCTACAGATATGCCTAAATCCTCAAAAGTTGAGAAAACCTGAAGTGGCGCCATATTGAGTCAGTATTAGGAAATATTGAGATACAATCATATGAGCTCTCTTGTCTGATTATCTGCATTGATTCACCTTAGCAAGAAACCCATATTGGCCTAGCATTCTAGTGCTGACAATATCCAACATTGTGACATTTCGTTTCAAAACAATGCTAGTAAGTACTGCCTGAAAGAGAGGGGAAATAGAAATGTTAAGTGAATTAACAGAAAAAAAAAGTTGGTTTTATGAAAATCATGACGCTTACCTGGCTCATATCTCTTGCTCGAGTAATAAGGGTTCCTGGAGCTTTAGGATTATAAGAGTTCTTCACTCGAACAGGAATGTCACCCTCTCTGGCAGGTCTCATGGACTGAGGATGGAGAACCTTTTCAACCCAAAGACAAACATAAATATTGTAAGAACAATACTTCAAGCAGAGAGAGAGAGAGAGAGAGAGAGAGAGAGTGAGTGAGGGAGAACACTCCTATTACTCAGTTCCCCAAGCAACAAACCAACAAGTATGCAGCTTTTTACGTCACAGACACCAAACTATTAATCAATTTCCCAAAAACTCAAATAGAATAACCAACAAGTAGAACTTTTTTTTGCATGGTTATGAATATGTATCTGTTAACAATTAATCTAGGATGTTAAAGCCACAATGTAACTTGGAAAACCAAATTTCACATAGCTTTTTATGAGCTACAGAGCATCAAAGAATAACGAAAGATGAAAACAGTAGAAAACACATCTATACTTCGCAAACATGCAAATGATACCTGAGCGCCAAAATAAGCAAGTTCAGCTGCCTCATCGAAAGTCAGATAGGGCACTGGCTCCGCCCCAGGATATATGTTAGGATCACAAGTCAAAACGCCATCTACATCTTTCCACACCTAAAATATTTATACACCAGGATATATGTTGGGATCACTAGGTCACCATGCAAATAACTCATGAATCTTGAACATATGATGATACTGAATTAATGCGTTTAAAATATCATGTAATGCGTGGAACTAATGGAAAGTGGTTTATTCATGCATATACATATGTACAGTAAAAAGAGCACGTAGAGTCAATATTCACTTACTTGAATTTCCCTCAACCCCAAAGCTTTACCAATTGTTGTGGCAGTCAAATCACTACCACCCCTTCCCAATGTAGTGACAGCACAACTTTTCCAGCCCTACAATCAGAAGTACTTTAGGGCACAAAATCATGAATTCAATGAAATCAATAAAAGAAATGGTTAGGTGAGGCTGAACATTGGGCTCCATAAAGGGCCAACCTTCCCAAGGAACCCAGTCACAATAGGAATTGCAGGATCACTATTCCAATCTCCACACAACCTCTTTGCAACAGCTGGATAAGTCGCTTCCAAAATGTCCGCATTCGTAAAATCATCAGTAGTGATAATACCCATTTCAAAGGCATCATACTGCAAATGAAAATCAAACTTGCATCATTGAGCGAAAGAAGCACCTTGAATTTACAAAATATTTCATAAACATCATGTTGTATCCTCAACATATGATTGACGCTCTCTTCATTTACTCGTCAATGTTTGCACTCATAAATTACTTTCACCACAACTGGGTGAATCTTAAACATCAGTAAGGATAATATATTATGAAGATCAAAATATTTGTAGGAAGACAGAAGTATACTTGACGAGATTTGACACCAATCTTATTCATATATGCTGCAAAAATCCTAGTGGACATGCACTCGCCGAAAGAGACAAGATAGTCCTTTGTTCTCAGAGTCATCTCTTTCATCATAGCAATCCCATTCAGAAGCTGTTCCAACTCAGAGAGGTGTTCTGTGAAAGGTTTCGGGGAAGACAAAGGGAACCTTTATTAGAAAAATCATATCTATTATCTCAGCATCTGCGAAAATTGCTAAATATGATAGGACTTAATAAAGAGTGGTTATATGTCAGGATTTCACCAAACAACAGAAGTTCAGTACCAAATCCAGAATGTACACACAAGGTACAAACAGCAAGTGAATAACACGACAAAATTTACAAGTACAATAGAATTGAACACTTATCTGATCTTCCATGAATTTTCATTTAAACAGGTGAAAGTTGTTACACAATATATTCAATGTACAGTAGAACACTCACTTGCAATTATAGACCTTTCTACCCCAAGCTCGTCTGCAGTACTGGTAAGGCAAGGCATTTCAGTCAGACATGTATATTCACTAGAACGGTTAAAGAATAGAATAAAATAATACAAGGTTACCTCAAATGCAAATCTTTGATGAAGGTCAGTTCTTCAAGATCAGACACATTTGAAACCCCACAAGTGACCGCCTTTTCTCCAGCCTGGCACACAAACCAATACTCCCACCTCAAAAAAAAAAAAAAAAAAAAAAAAAAAAAAAAAAAAAATCTTTTTTCCGAGTATAAGGTGAACCAAACAAAAGGAACAATACCATGGGTAAGAACAACAAGTACCAGTAGGAGCTTGTTGGTTGTTTTCCCCATAGCAGAAAGAACAATGACAGGCCTCTCTTCAGGAAAGCTGCGAATAAGTTCAGCTACTTCTCTCATCCTATCTGCCGAGGCAACAGATGAGCCACCAAACTTCATCACACACGTCAGCTGATTTGCAGTTTGTTCAGATGCTTGGTCCTCGACATCATGCTTCTCTAGGATGCCGACCCTGCCAGCCACACAATTAATTCGAAGGGCCAGCTGTCCACGAGACCCATTCAGATGCGTACGTGAACCAGGAGCAGGAAGAGGGGTAACCAGGTGGCCAAGATTATGGTGTCCCCAAACAGATTGAAAGCACGAGGCTCTCTTGGAGCAACATGGATGAGATGTCACGAGTCCACGTAAATGCAATGTGGCTGCCATGGCCGCTAACCCAAAAGGAGCCCCTTAAGAATTAATGGATGAACAAATGTTCCTAGAATCAAGAAGTTTCGACAAATGAGGAAGGTGAATTTGACCGTAAGCAGCAGAAAGAGTTGATTGTCCTCAATTCTCTCTCTCTCCGCCGATAACAGACCAACAAAGGCACAATCAGAATGCAAGCAAACAACCTGCAAACATGCATAACGGCAAAATCAAAGAAGATCGCACTCAATCGACCATCGAACATCGAAATCAAGCATGAGCAACCACAAGAAATTAGCAGCTATCACCTACATCGTTGATTAGATTAAATAGTTTACCGGGAAAAAGGAAAATGATATAGGAAAAAGAGGAAAATCGATTATTTTTTGCTTTAACAAAAGAAATGCAGGAAGAAAGTAAAGTTATAAACGAAATGTAGAGAATAACTAACTTGTTGGGTTGAGGATGGTGACGAAGGGAATGTGAGAGCTCAAAATGGGGGCGGCTCGCAGTCAGAGAGCAGCTGCACGTATATATTCAAGGAAAATGTAGAGGGCAACCGCATAATTTTTTCAGGGCTTTCGGTGTTTAGTTATGTTTCGTTTCAAGTTTCAACGGTGTAGATTTTTACATAGAATCTCGAGGGGAGGATCAATTCATTTTAACTTTATTCATTTTAACTGAAACTAGTACGGTGACCGTGGCACGGTAACATTTATTATATATATATATATTTTTTAAAAGATATTTTTGTATTTAAATTGTCTCATGTCATTAAAAATTTCATTAAAAAAAAATTTATATATTATTAAACACTTCTTTATGTACAACATTATTGATTTGATTTTTTAGCACGTAAAGTACTACATAGGTGTTCGAATTTATCCAAAATTGTATATTATTAGTTATTAGTTCACAAATTTTTAAAAAAAAATAAAGGATCTTATTTATTTAACAAAATTAAAGTAGAAAAAAAATAAATTTTTTTAGAAATTTTCATCCATTATTTATTTTAAATCTATATCTAAATTTCAATTAAGAAAAATTGAAAAGAATCATTAGTTAGTCTCGAAAATGAAACTGATTTTCTTACCAATAAACCGATTTTTTTACCAAACAAATTGATCCGATTTTTTTTAAACCAAATAAAAAAAATCATCAATTTTTCCTAAAAATGCAACCAAATTTTTCTAACATTACACCAATTTTTGTACCAAACAAATTGAATTGAAAATAATTCTAATAAAAAATTAAAATAAATTGTTAATGTTTATTCAACTGTCTCTTTCCTACAGAAAATGATATGAACTTAACCAAAAAAATGATATGAATTTACCAAAATCTCGATAAAAATAGTTAAGAAAAAAATAAGAATCTAAAAAAATCGATTCATTTAATTTTTGAAAAGTTGCACATAATTTTTCCTAATAATTGGATAAGGTAACTTTAAATATCAATGATGAACCGCTTTTGTTACCAAAAAATGTGGACACAATTTTGAATGTACATCTCGTCCAAATATCAGTTTTATTTTAAAATAGAAATTGCATGTGGCTTTATCCAATATACACAATTTTTTTGAAAGAAAAAATTATGCAATAAGATTGAAAGAATTAGTTAAGAATTATACAACTATTTGCTTGCTAAATTTGTATCCAATTTCCACGGTTTTCATATTAATATGTATTTATAATTGTTTTAAAAAATAATTGACACATTTTTTGCATAAGAATCTTCAAATTTGTTACCAAAAAAGATATGATTTAAATTTTGATAAAAAAATAAAATATGATACGAAAAATATGAGATTCAAATTTTGCCATAAGAATCTCCAATTTTGTTACAAAAAAAAATAGGAATTAGATTTTGTTACTAAAGATTCACATGCGTTTTTTTGAACTTTCTATTACCAGTAAGTCAAACATTATATTTATGTGGTCAAACTTTCTATTAATGTATTTTTCCAACAACCTCTTTATATATACTAGTATGGTGCCCGTGCGATGCACGGACATTTATTATATATATATTTTTTTAAAGATATTTTTGTATTTAAATTGTCTCATGCCATTAAAAATTTCATGAAAATAAAATTTATATGTTATTAAACACTTCCTTATGTACAACATTATTGATTTGATTCTTTGGCACGTAAAGTACTACATAGGTGTTCGAATTTATCCAAAATTGCATATTATTAGTTATTAGTTAACAAATTTTAAAAAATTTAAAGGATCTTATTTATTGAACAAAATTGAAGTATAAAAAAAAGTAATTTTTTTTAGGGATTTTCACCCATTATTTATTTTAAATCTAATTCTAAATTTCAATTAAGAAAAATTGAAAACATCATTAGTTATTCCTGAAAATGAAATCGATTTTTCTACCAATAAACTATTTTTTTATCAAAGTAATTGATCCGAATATTTTTTTAAACCAAATAAAAAATCATCAATTTTTCCTAAAATTGCAACCGAAATTTCCTAACATTGCACCAATTTTTTTACCAAACAAATTGAATTGAAACTAATTCTAATAAAAAATTAAAATAATCTGTTAATGTTTATGCAACTGTCTCTTTCTTAAAGAAAATGATATGAACTTAACCAAGAAAAAAAATGATATGAACTTACCAAAATTTCGGTAAAACATGGTTAAAACAAACATAAGAATTCAAAAAAATCGATGCCTTCAAATTTTGAAAAGTCGCACACAATTTTTTCTAAATAATTGGATAAGGTGACTATAAATATCAAAGATGAACCGCTTTTGTTACAAAAAAAACGTGGACATAATTTTGAATGTACATCCCGTCCAAATATCAGTTTTATTTTAAAATAAAAATTGCGCGTGGTTTTATCCAATTTACACACTTTTTTTGAAAGAAAAAAATATTCAGTAATATTGGAAGAATTTGTTAAGAATTATACAACTATTTATTCTTAAATTTGTACCAAATTTGCAAGGTTTTTAATGTGGTTTTTATAAATGAGTTATTTTCACACCCTTATCCGTTTAAGTCTAAAAAATAATAGGATTATTATCTATTTTCTACCTCTTTTAATCAACGTTAAGTCTAGAAAACAATAGGGTTATTATAAGTTTTTTTCCACATCTTTTAGCGTTGTTGTTTTTTTTTTTTTAGCTATGGTAATTAATATATTATCTCACTAAAATATTTATACTAATAAAAATTTCATTTTAGCATATAAATTTATCCCTTGATATAAGAGAAAGTAACAGTTTTACTTGTTGTTGTTCAGTATATAATATTTAATTATTATTTTATTATATAAAAAAAATGAATATTGTTAAATAGTGTATTAGAATTGTTATAAAATTATATGAATTATTTTTTTTACAATATGAATTTAATATGTTTAAAAGATTTGATAATATAACTATAATATATTCTTAATGATATAATAATATGAGATACGGATTTACATAATACTATGAATTTATTCCTTAATGTTAAGATATTGTATTCGGTAATATATGATTCACTAATTTGTACTATGTCTCATTTTATAATGAAAATAATCATGTGATTGAGTAGAGATAACAATTATCTATAAATTCTTTCATTTAAGGAATAATTTTTAAATTGGTCAAAGTGTTGAATGCAGTCCGATTTTCTTGTAACTAAAATGAGAAGAGATTTTGAATTTCAAAATTTCACTTCAAAACCACACGTATATTTGGATGCAGATTTTATTAAAAAAAAAATGAAAAGAGATTTTGAATTTCATATTCACTTTAATATCTCTCGAAATTTTCAAAAATGAATTCAGCAAAACCCATAATTTTAGGGGCATTTAATGCTACCCTATTTTATGATTTAAAATATCTAAAACTTTCTAAATATGGTGTGCAATTAATTATTTTAAAAGATGAACCGCTTTTGTTACCAAAAAATGTGGGCACAATTTTTAATGTACATCCCGTCCAAATATCAGTTTTATTTTAAAATAAAAATTGCACATGGTTTTAACCAATTTACACACTTTTTTTGAAAGAAAAAATTATTCATTAAGATTGGAAGAATTAGTTAGAAATTATGCAACTATTTGTTTCGTAAATTTGTATCCAATTTACACGGTTTTTAAATTGATTTGTATTTAGAATTGTTTTAATAAATAATTGACACATTTTTTGCATATGAATCTCTAAATTTATTACCAAAAAAGATATGATTTAAATTTTGGTAAAAAAAATAAAATATGATACGAAAAAAATGGGATTCAAATTTTGCCATAAGAATCTTCAAATTTGTTACCGAAAAAATAGGATTCAGATTTTGTTTCTAAAGATTTACATGTGTTTTTTCGAACTTTCCATTAATAGTAAGTCAAACATTATATTTATTTGGTCAAACTTTCTATTAATGTATTTTTCTAACAACCTCTTTATATATATATAGATATAGATATAGATATAGATATAGATATAAATCTCTCATCCCTCCTGAGCTCTTATCTCTACTCTAACACTTATGGCATGATTGGTAGGAAGGAATGACATGAGAATGGAATGATAATTCCCTTACTCATTTCTTATCCCATGATTGGTATATTTTTTGGGTATGAACGATCATTCCAATAGGAATGACAAAACCTATCTCCATGGGATTAGCCATTCCATGGTAAATGGAAAGTTTTCTCATTCCCATGTGTGTAGGAATCAATTTTTCAAAAAATAAAATTAACAAATAATAATAAAAAATAAATATAGAATATATATTATAAATCATAATTAAAATATATTAAATAAAATTATTTTTTAAAAAAATCAAATATAAAAATTGAAAACTTACTTTTATTTATTTTTTAATTTGATATATTAATTAAATACTTATATAAAAATAAAACTAAAAAAGCATTTATATATAATATAAAAATATATTATTTTATTTTTATATATTATTAAAAAAATATTATTTTTTATATATTAAAATTATATTATTTTTTATATTATAAATATATTACTTTAAAAAATAAAATTCAAATAAAAAATTGAAATCTTACTTTTATTTACTGTTTAATTAAAAAATAAAATATATTATTAAAAATATATTACTTCTTATTTTAAAATATTATTAAAAATATATTATTTTTTATATGTTAAAAATATATTACATTTAAGAATATTTTAAAAATATATTATTTTACTTTTATATATTATTAAAAATATATAATTTTTGTATTATTAAACAATATATTATTCTCTTTTTATAGATTATTCAAAATATATTATTAAAAATATATTATTTTATTTTAAGTTATTATTAAAAATATTTATATATAATTTATTAAAAGTATATTATTTCTTTTAAAAAAAAGCTTTTATTTAGTTTTATAATAAAAAATGATAATGTCATTCCATTTCAGTCTTATTCCTTCTACATACCAAACGCATCAATGACAAAACATGTCTCAATACATTTCTATAATCATTCCATTCTTCAATTCATTCCTACAAAATTCTATTTCATCATACTAATCATGCCAGAGTTAAACATTCATCTTCAACTCTTATTTTTACATTTTACTCTACATGAAATGAAATATATTATTTTTTTATTAATTTTTTTATTTCAAATAAATTAGTATATATATGTATATTTAATATTATATAAATATTTATTACCCACTAATAAAAATGTATATTATTTATTTTTATTTCAAATGAATTGGTATATATATGTATATTTAAGTTTATAAAAAATGTATAATTACTATTATGTTGTTTTTATGTATTTTATGATTTACGTTTGTTGTAAACTTTTAACTTTAGTGAAATCTACTTGTTTGAATGTATTAATTTTTATTCATATGATACCACTTTAATATTAAAAAATTACAAAATAAAATTATAATACATCAACAAATAAAAAGCACAAAATGGTACCATTTTAATATTATACCACGTATTTTTCTATTATATATAAATTTGTTAAATGAAAATGTGTATTATGTTGAAAAATATATGTNTTCCAAAGAGGATCGATAGTAGTTTCCCACTTGCCCCCTTGGATGACTCGAACTCGTGACCTATTGGTCTCAAGTGAAGGGTGCTACCAGCTGAGCTATCCCTTCTCGTCCTTTTAGTCTCTAGGTTAATTTATTTTCACTTCACTACCTAGCCCTTAATAATCTTCCACTTAACTCCATCTTGTTATAATCAATTAAAAATAAATTTACAAATTACATCTTCCACCTACAACCTAACTTTACATATTATTTTATTATTTCTCTCTCTCAACTATTAACTTTTCTAATTTTTTATTATCTTTCTTTCTTTCTTTTTCCACACATTTTTTATTATTTTCTTTTTCTCATCTTCTACTATTTATCTATCCTACTACTATTTTTTTTAATGTTTTATTATTTTTCATTATCTTTCCTCCCACACAATATATAGGTACTAAGTTACAACCACATTGGCATTGTCCTAATACATTATAAGTATCATTTTTGTAAACAAATGTTTACCCTATATATTCATTTTCATATATATAAGTCGGTACTAAATGACAGTATATAAGTACACGTACATTAAAAATGTGAAATCAACATGTAATACGCTCCCTATGTTAATTTATTTAAAATATTATATGAAATTCAACTTCTGTAAAATTATATAAAATATTTCTATTTAAAATTAGTACACACGGAGGGACCGCAACGGCCCAGTAAGTCTTGGTCTTGCTAATGGGCCAGCTGTTGTGTACAAATTGTTTTTGTTGTGTACCACTTATTTTTATTTTACCGAGTACCGAATCGAAAGATTCGTTCCCTAGGTCGATCTCTCAAGGAAGGCGGTTCGGAATTTAGCTTTGGTATTAATTACACACAAAAAGAAAATAAAATCCTAAACATTCTAATCAAGATGAGGGTAGAATAATTACCAACTAAGAAATAATAAAAATCAATAATCTACCTAAAAATATAAACGAAACAAGAATAAAGAAGCTAGGGTGTCGGGGATAATTAATTCAAGTTCTATACGCAAAACCGGGACATTAATCGTTATATTCCAGAATGACGCTTTCACTTAAACATCTAGCGGTTCGCTCTCAATAACTCTTTGTAACAAGGGATTGAACATAGACGAGCATGCTCGAGCATACAACACAGACCAATTATCCCAATCTCAATGACTTTTCGTAACAAGGGACGGGTCATCGACAAACACGTATTTCAATCTAAAGCCCATAGACTATTAATTACGAAATCATCTGCCTCATGCGAGCCTAGGTCTACGATGTCTCCCTTTCGATTATAAAAGCCGCTAATTCAATTAGAAGGTGTTTAATCAAGTAACCATTTAGAATCAACAAAACCCTAAATCGACTAATCAACATTCAATCGTTTCCAATTGCAAGATCGAAGTGTCACTCTTCAATTATATCAATCAATCAAACAAGATTTCATCGATTCCTAATTAAATTAACTCGCACAAGAACAAATGAATCAAGCCCGACAGATACGAATTAAACAAGAACAATCATCCCCTATCCCTAGCAATCGAATTTAGCTACGCATAATGAATTCAACACAAAGCATCATATCAACACATATCATCAATCCCATAGATTAAACGACAATTAATGCTTACGACTAATATAGAAGCCAAGGTCGAATCCAAAGTACAAGCAAACTTAAAAACAAGAAAACAAACCTTGGAGTCTCACTCTCCAAGATTAATCCATGATGAAGATTCAAGTGTTTTTGGGGGAAAAAACTGATAAAAACGGGTCTGGAGGTGCTTTCTATGGTTGGGAACGAGTCCCAATGAATGGGGCTTAAAAAATCGAGCAAAACCGAGATTAATAAAAATCTGGTCGCGCAGGGGTTAGCGCCGCTAACCCTCTTAGAGCCGCTAAGGTCTGCGTTGCGCGACTTTGCGTTTTAGGTTCGTTTGAGCTCGTCCGAACTTGGAATTGAGTTCCGTTTTTTCTTACGCATCGCTAACGAACCCCTCTATACAATGATGCTTGCATGGCCAAATTATTCTTCAAATTCAATTCTCCCAAAGCTTATGACCAGCACACCAAAGATGTACTTCGCGCGACTTCGCATTTTGGGACCGTTCGGACTCGTCCAAGCTCGAAATTGAGTTCTGCTTCTTTATATATGTCGCAACGAGCCCGTCTACACAACCATGATTGCCCGGTCCATGTTCGGGCAAAATCTCTTCCTCACGAGGCTTCCGACCTGCACACTAAAAACAAGAACAAAAACCAGAAAAACATACGAAAAACACATAAAAGACCAAAATAGAGTAAAACACACAATAAACTATAAAAAGGACTAAATACCATCTAAAAGACCTAATATGGTGGAAAAAGAAATGAAAAATGACAAGGAAAAAATGCAACAAACGCCAGCTCTTCTCGAGCTGGACCAGCTTGATGAAGATCGTGTATCAGAACTCGATTTTGTGTAAGAACCCGCGGTAACGGCCTTGGTTCGAACACGATAAAATGTGTAAACCCGCACTGACGGCCTTGATCGACACATTATTAAGTGAAAACCTGCACTATCGGCCTCGGTTTTTCACAAAGATAGTACTCAGAAACGAGTCTTTTTCTTAAACTTTATTTCATAAACTTTTCTTTTTTTTTTTTACAATATCATTTCCTACCTTTTAAATAGTAAAAGAAACAACATTCAAATATTCAAACTATGCTAACTAACCATTCAAATATTTAAATTATAACTAATATACTAATCCTATCTAAATACTTAACATACATAACTAAAATTAATTACTCCCGCCATCATCTACGTGATTCGATTTGCACTCAAAAGTCTGGTTCACATCACAAGTCCCAGACATTAAACTGGTTCATTGGGTCGTGGGCCTGGTACTTCTTCCTCCTCCTCACGCGGCGCTTGTACTTGGGATGTGGGGCCGGACAACCTCCACCGCCACAATCTTGTCGCTGATGGCGCAGACGACCTTCCCTGCAGTGACCTCATTGCAGGTGGTGGTTGCGGGCCTGAAGGGTCTTAAGAACGGAGTAGCGGCGGCGGCGCCGCCATGGATGAATGGGGTGACAAGGGAGAGGGATTTGAACTGAAGTATCGGCAGAGAGGTTATTAGCATTGTGGATTTTGGGGTGGACTGGACATGGAAGGCAAGGGGGAGGATAAGTCGAATACACTTTGTGAGAGTATTCAACGCCATGTGCATTCGAACCTTTTTTTTTAGATCTGGAGTGAGAGTATAGAGGAAGGAGAAGATATTTTTTTTCAATTTGTTACGCTTTACAATTAAATTAAATGGTTAATAATAATCTTAACATATATATATATATATATGTATATATATATGTATGTATGGGTAGCTGTGAGGAAAGAGAGGATTTTAGTAGGGAGTGAAGTGGAAAAAAAAAAGAGGGACTGAACATGAAGACATAAGTGTGATTGAGAATTTATGTGGAACTAACCGATACTTTTTTGTGGTAATGCCCTTATTTATCTCCAAGGGACAACCGATTTGAGATTGTTTTACTCAAATGATAAAAACATGAAATGATTGATTTTGCAGATACAAAATATTTATCAGACCCACAAAAGACAAGATTTCAAACTGACTACGTTTTTACGATTGGTGGAATTGCATTTTCTTGACGTTCTAAAAAACAAACATTAGTTGTTACATCTTCAAACCATGCTGAGACCATTGCACTTCATGAAGCAACTTAAGAAAACATCTGGCTCAGAAACATGACTCAACATATTCAAGAAGCCAGTGAATTATCGAATAAAAAGATCCGACGGTGATATTCGAAGACAACGCAACATGTGTCGCCAAAGTTCTTTTCATACACTCAAGAGGTTGAAAGGAACAAACAAATCAAAATTCAATATATTCGATCAAGCTATAATGCATCATATTTATTTATGAATGCGCTTCCGAATACAACATTTACGAAAGCACGTCAACAACCTTGGAATGAGACGCCTTCGAGATTTGCACAGAAGATAACTTTAGGGAGAGCATGTGTAGCTGTACTCTTTTTTCTTTATCTCGATTTTTTCCCACAGGATTTTTTCGGAGAACGTTTTTATTGAGGAGTTATAAACTAATATTTTACAGTAAATCCAAAGGAAAATGTTGTAAATAAGTGAAATTAATTCCAAGGGGAAGCGTTGTAAATAAGTGAAATTGAATCAGTATAAAGAAATCAAAATAATGAGATGATGAGTATGAATAGTAAGTTGATGCGGTGATCAACGGTAGACTACTTGTAAAATGGCTACCCAAATGAATTGGAAAAATATAAATATGAAAAGAAGAAAAAAATGATTATAATTTCAATTCGATTTGTACATTAAGTTCTTTATATTTCCAACATTTATAACAATATGCACATATATATATAAATATTTTTAAAAACATAACGTTGGGATCCAATCATCCAAGTAACGTTATACTCTCAGCTTTCTATTTTGTGAAACACAAATTCACGCGGATATTTCCATTTTAACATATCCCCAACGGGAAAAAATAAAAAATAAAAAAAACCAGTCGGGGACATTTCCTTTATTATTCCTTGCTTAATTTCTCTCTGCTTAATTTCTCTCTCTACTGCCCTAATTCCGATCTGAAACATTTTTCCCCAGCACAAACCCCCTTCATTCTTCCAATTTATTCACAGCTGTGCTTTCGTCGCTGCCGGCATTCATTATTTCCTTCACTTCTTTGTTTCCGCCGCCGGACTAATTGTAGATCTTTCCTTCACAGTCGAACCACTACTTGATTTCCGTTGTATGTACTGAGTCTTGTCACACTATCCAGTAGAACGTTACTGGAAGCAGCGATCTAGAGGCATAAACCTGGAGAAAAGTGCGAAAGAAAACGTTTCCCTTTGGATTAAAGTGGTACAAGAATGATCTTGTGATAGTTGTGGATTTTCTGTTTCTTTTTTCTTTTTCCCTTTTATTGCTGTGAGATTGTAAATATGGCTGCCGAGGCGGCGGCTGCGGCCGGTGCTGCCACTTCTTCGGATTTGTTGTACAAGGGGATGTCGTCCGACAATATAAAAGGGCTGGTTTTGGCACTGTCTTCCAGCTTCTTCATTGGGGCCAGCTTTATCGTGAAGAAGAAGGGGTTAAAGAAAGCTGGTGCTTCAGGCGTCAGGGCTGGTAATAATTTCCTATTTTCCGTCATGCCTGCAATTTAAATAAATTTGGTTGTGAAAGATGAAATTGAAGAAGTGTGGGGGTGTTTGAGCCTTGATGTGTTGCATTCTTCTTAGGGAAGATTAAGTGTCTGAGGATCGGTTTTCTGGTTACTGTGATTTTGATTGAATTTAATATCAAGATCTCGAGTTTAAGGTAGCTGTTACTGCTGGAATGATGTTAGTATTACATATTGTTTATTGGTGAACCCTGTATTTGCTTCGTATTGGTAATGCTTAGTTGTGAGAGTTAGGCATGGATTCATTGACGAGCAGTCAGTAGTTTATGGTTCTTGAAGTATTGCCGATTGGCCTTCTATGATTATTTGTTGCCTGTTATGTATTGTAGTGATTTTAGTCCACTAACATAACAGATCAAGCCCTCTTTGGTTGATGTGGGGCTGTCCACTACTAGGTTAGTGGAT
>BKCP01007404.1:330988-343776 GCA_008636005.1 Striga asiatica
TTTAATGGCTACGATTTATTATTATTTATTTCATTGAGTACTATTCTTACTGGAGCGCGATCCTATATAGAAGTAGGTGTGCGCACACACACACATATATATATATATATATTAAATAAGGTTTTTAGATTAATCAACATTTTTTAATAATTTAACTTATATGGTTCATTTTTACACTTTGTGCATCACATGGATTACGTACTTTTATATTAAAATAATGTCCCATAATATTTTAGACAAAAACATTCAATTGAATATATATTTATTTGTTCGCCACTTTATTATTTTAATATAAATAACTATTATCATATGATATATATTAATAATTTTAGAAACTGATAATTTTTAAATCATAGTAATTGATAACTATGATTTTCTTCTTGAGACAATGAGTCAACAAAGGCTGATGTTATAATAATAATAATAATAAAATGAGAATAGAAAATTCATTTCTCAGTCTCCATTCACAATATCTCCGGCAGCAGCGCCTTCAGATTCGGCTCCACATCCGCCACTGCTGCGCCGGATGGGCTCCTGACTGGCTAGAGAAATAGGTGGCCGTTGCCCTCCAGACCCACTGACATCTCCCTCAATTGTTCTGCCAAGAACAACCCCCTACGCTCGAATCAGAAGAAGACCACACTCCGATATGGCTACGCGTCGAGCCACCATAGGCACTTGTGGCGGCTGAGGTGGATATCTGTGTGTTTGTACTTAAAAATTGAAGTTTGATCTGCCTTTTCTTTTTGTCCACTTTTATGGATTTGATATTGACAAAGTGGAAGAATGTATGATATTTAGTTTTGCTTAAAATACAATAAAGAGTTTGTCAGCAATCTAATTATATAGAAGTTAATATAAGATGAAATGTACCAAAAAAAATCTGCACGTAATTTTTTTTTCTTTAATATTTAAATTTAAATTTTTTGCGAAAGTTTTCAAAACACATTTAAGCGGGATTTTTCAAAAGTTTTCAAACAAACTTATTTATTTTAGTAATTCTTGAAATTTTAGGCGAAAATCTAAAAAATGATTTTTAGATATTATTTTCAGCTGTGTGATACAAATAATCTATTTCAAATCATCTCAGTTATGTAATACTATTTCAGTTATGTGATACAAATAGTTTATTTTAGTTATGTGATACAAATGATTTTTAAATATCATTGTCTCTTTATATATTAATAGAAAGATATGACTTGATTTATCAATTTAACAAATGTAAATCAAGATTAATGCATTCATTTAATGCTCTGTTTAGGCCATGTTTGGTAAAACTAGCTGATAAACTAGTTTATAGATTATATGTAATTTTTGAGCTTATAGCTTATAGCTCATATATGACTTATAGCTGAAAAGCTAGCTTATATGATAAAAGTGTTTGGTAAAATTAGCTGATAAACTAGTTGAAATAAAAAATTCAACTAGGTTATTTGAAAAGCTACCTAAAGTAGCTTATGAAATAAGCTCGAACTTTTTAAAAAAGCTCGTCCTACTACCAAACGAGACTTATTTGAATACAAGAAGTAAGCTAACCAAATAAGTTAAGCTACCTTATTTGGCTTACCAAACCTAGCCTTAATGCTCTAGTTTTTATTTAAAAAGTATTTAAATTCTTACCAATTATAGTATGATTTAATTATTCTCGAATGACTCCATTATACCCGAATTTTTTAGCCGCTATTTCTAGTAAATGCAATGATAGATATATAGAAATACGTATAGAAATACATTGTTTCCAAATTACTAAATCAGCCCTCGTCCCATGGCGTATGCAGATTTATAAACATCCATAAGGAAGGGTAGTTTTGTAAATCGCGATTAACTGGTTAGGGTTTATGCTTTCCCCGTTTCCCGTCAGTATAAAACCGCACTTCACCCTCTTCACCTCTTCAGAAGCAAGCTCTACCGGCGCCGGCATCATTCCACCTGCAGGTTAGTCTAATCATCCTTATGTATGCATAAGACTTTGCTTGCTATATGTTTATTCAACACTTCTACTTCAATTTTGGAATTATACTTCTGCTTTCGCCGTTGACTGAAAGTCCCGATTTTGAAATGGTTCATATATAAAACCCGACACAGAGCTTTATTTTTTATTTTTTTTTCTCGGATAGAAAGAAATCTAGATGCTTTGGTTATACGTTTCCTTTGATTATTAGGTTGAAGGTGAGCAACTTTCAGAGTTCTTTTAGTATAATGTATGGATTTGCGATGCATCGCGTCCTTACATTTCTTTTGCATCTTTTATTTCTGATTTTTTGTTGCTTGTTCAAATGGCAGCAACAGGTTAGAAGTTCCCGAGGTTCATATCAGGAAGAAAAATGTCAGGGTAATTGCTTAAACTATTTACCTTCAGTATGTTCATGATTTCTGAAGCTGCATATTTTACAAATAGTTTCTATCAAACTGTATATTTGATAGTAGACTGGTGTAGCGGTTTTCTTGTCTGAAAATGGGTTTCTCCTGACAGTTATGTGATGTAGTTGAATTCCATTTTATTGCATTTCCTTCCATTATGTCAGTAGGCCTTCTCTTTTGGTAAGTTGGTCTGCTAAAAGTGCAAAATAGGTTTCTTCAGCATAGTCAGTTTTCATTTGAATTTCAGTGTAAATTTATAAATTTTAACTTTGATATCTTAAGAAGAGAATCTCTACCCTTTAATTTGTTGCAAACTTACACGAGGTTTGCATTTCCTTATCAAGACACCGCCCACACTTCAAATTTTGAAAGGGGAATTCTAATTTTAAAAACTAAGTATATTTTGTTGTATAGAAACCTCAGTTTTCTTTTTTGTATTTAATCTGTTTGTGTTTAGTCTCAGTGTCCGGTATCCACCTTTTTTTTTTTATTTGGTATTCACACAACTGCATCTGCAATGCCAACTTTCTATTGTAATTTTGCCGTACTTGTCTCTAATCTCTGTACATGCTAGCCTCCTGTTAATGTGTTTCCTGTACAATTTTCCCACTCCTGAAGGTAGTCAAATAGGATTTGAGAAAGTTCATGAATTTTGTTCTTTTACTTATTTTGTTCCCTTCTTCATTGGCTTTTTTTTTTACTAATGCTTATGTTTCTCACATTACAGAGAGGATGTTGCTGTTGCAGAGTCCCCAGCACCAGTCCCAGCTCTTGGGGAGCCTATGGACATCATGACTGCTTTGCAGTTGGTTTTGAAAAAGTCACGGGCCCACAGTGGTCTTGCTCGAGGGCTCCATGAAGCTGCTAAAGTTATTGAGAAGCATGCTGCTCAACTTTGTGTCTTGGCAGAGGATTGTGACCAAACTGATTATGTCAAGCTGGTGAAGTCTCTGTGTGCAGATCACAATGTTAGCCTGATTACTGTGCCGAGTGCTAAAACTCTTGGCGAGTGGGTTGGGGTGAGTGACTTTGTAGTGCATTTTCTGATATGTTTTTTAAAAGTATGTTATATTGGTTACAATGGGGCTTAAGTTTGGCTCATTGGCTCATATTTTTATGCCTTTGAGATGAATGAAGCACCCAAAATCAGCTTATTCCTTCAGTTGAATTTGGGTGGGATCTCTATGTCCACCTGAACATCTAAGAAGGGAACATAATATATTGCAACCGTGTTTGACTTTGTAAGTTCAAAATGAACGAGGCCTTTTTTGCACACATCATTGAAATGGCTGTTCGATAAATATTATAAAAAAGGAGGTTTCTTGAATTAGCAGCAAGTATTGAGGCCAAAGGATGATTATGGATAAATATCTCACGACGGTCGTCTGAGGCACCTTTAGGTGTCGATATTGATGTGATATTCCATGTACTGATGGTTTTTTCTCCTCAACCTGCTTTGTGTATAATTTTGTATAATCAGGGCTTATAACTTTGGTTAGGTTCATCAGTGAGATCCAAAGCTCTAAATTTTTTATTTTTTTTTATTTTTTTCCAGTTTTTATGCTTTAAACAGATTTATACTGTTGTCAGTATAAATAATGTTGAGATTTCTCTCTTTTATTTAGACTTTCTCATCTTGTCATTGACGTTTTTTTTTTGTCTCATTCTGCATTCAGCTGTGTAAGATCGACTCTGAAGGGAAAGCAAGGAAGGTGGTTGGTTGCTCCTGTGTTGTTGTAAAGGTACATGGCTATGAAAAATTCAGATGAATGTATTTTATGATACCCTTAACTAGGGGTTTTTAGCGTAATAGTTTCTAATGATCTTGCAGGATTATGGCGAACAAAGTGAGGGCCTTCATATTGTTCAGGAGTATGTGAAATCCCATTAGATGGCTTCAGGATGTGGATCCTTTGATCGTTTTTTGTTTTAGAGTTTATCATGTTTAGTTATTTTGGGGAGCGGGGATTCCTGTTTAAACTATTTCCAAGTCATTGAGGATGCTTTTGAGCCTTGGAATGTTTGTTTTTGGTGGTTCATCGTCTAGGGAATATGCTTCATTTTCGCTGCAAATCATTACATTTACGAATGCGAATTTATAGTGAAAATTTGCCATTACTAAAGTTTTCAGTAGTTTGTACCAAATGTGCTGCTCTACCTTTGTTCTAAAGGGATGGGCTGGAAATGAAGCGTTTGTACTTTATAATGTCAATGCTTATGAACAAAAATTATGACTGGCGTCTGTTTTGTTATTCTGAAGACATGAATAATGTCTACCTTTTTCAATTCGGTCCCAATTTATCTTTTATTCTTGCTCCAAAATTATGCAACAGATCTACAGACACAAGATTTCTGGACACAAGAATTCTGGTTTCCTGTGTAGATCTCCTGTTTAAACTNAAAAAAAAAAAGTGAAAATAGGAGCATGTTTAATGAGTACCCTCCAATGTTAATTATTTTTTCACAATTTAAAGAAAGTACAAAACTAATTAATGAGTACCCTCCTCCAATATTAATGCGTATAACATAAAGAATAAACAATAATAAATAAGAACACACAATATTTAATGAGTACCTCTAATGTTAAATGTGTATAACTTCAAGAATGTACGAAATTAATAATGTGCTTCGTTAGATTATCACACGATGTCTGATACCGATTTTTGAGTTATAGAGACTATTCATCCTACGGACAACACATTTTTTTTTTTTTTTTAATAAAAAATTGATGTCTTTAAAGTTAAATGACGCTAGGAGAAGGACAATGCTACATGTACAATTGTAGTATACGACATTGTTATAAAAAATGAAACCATTCTTTTTGAGATACTCAGGGTAGGATTTATGGAGATGGCCTAAGAAATAATTCAACCATTCTTTTCGCTTCAAAGATCGAGAAAAGTTCAATAAAAAAAGAAATTTTTTATTTACCTCGCAAAGTATCCCATTTTTAATTGGGTATAAAAACTTTTATGCTGGACAGAAGGTTTCTCAAAATACATGAAATTGATAATTTGCATTCTTTATTAAAAATTTTAACATGACCCGATTTTTTTTAGGATTTTGAATTGATCTTTAAAATTGATTTAATGCTTATGAAGCTCATGATGAGAAGAAAAACATAAGTTATGGTTTATAGGTTTCTGAAAATTGATTTGTCAGTAATTGATGGACGAAGAAGGTAGGCAAAATTTCAAATGAGTTGAATCTTATGAAAATCCAACGGTAAGAGCAAAGCAGCCCAAAAGAACAACTAGATATTTGTCAACTTGTTTGTCTATTGATCAGAATCCAACATTTAGATTTTTATAGGGCTTACCTTGATAGAAACATTATCCTGCAAACTTCTTCTCGATTCAAAGTTGGATATCTTGATTATAAAAAAATTTAAACTGAAATTTTTCTATGCACACATGCACCATCCTTTCTTGTTGGTCGATTATAGGCTTCAAAAGCCTTAAATTAATTTCAAAGATCAATCCAAAATTAATTGTTAATTGAGTTATTTTTTTTTTGTTTGTCATATTAGGATTTTTAATAGAAGAAAATTGTCAATTTTGTGTACTTCGTGAGATAAATTTTCAAGAATAAAGGTATTTATGGCCAACTTAAAACACAAGGATACTTTGGCAGGTAAAAATAAAATTTCATAAGAAAATAACTGTAATAATTATTATTATCATCTTTTTTTGCTTTGGAAAGGAAATTATGTTAACACTTCAACACACCACCCCCAAAAAACACAAAAAGTAGAGTAAAAAGTCGTTCTGTTCATCTAATAAAGAACAACAGTAACAAAACAAAGGGATAATAAATTCATCTTCAATCCTCATACTCGGTCTCCTCATCATCCTCCTCGTTGTTCTCTGCATATCTCCACGCAGCTCCAACATTATCCCGTTCCTCCTCAGTCTCTTCACTATCTTCTTCCTCATACACCTCCTCCTTAGCTGCCCACTGGTTTCTCACGACACTCGACAAACTAACACCCAAAGCTCCACCAGCAACAGCAGTGGAGCCTTTCCGCTGAGGGGCTTTTGCTGGAGGCCGCTGCTTTACATTTGGCCTCTGCCTGTTAAGTTGTGGTTTTTGAACTTTACGTTTTCCCCCAGAATAAGGCTGCTCCTGGTCGCTATTTTCGTCCATGTCTTTTGCAGCCTTTGGTTTGCTGGCGTTTTCTTCCGGAAAGTGGCCTGGGTGTTCTCGCCTGAGGTGAAGGTTGAGTTTGTACTCGTGAATGTAGGCCTTATCACACCCTTGATAGGGACATGCATAGGGCCGTTCGGGTGTTGGTGTTGCGTGGCTCGTGGGCTTGCTGGCCGGAGCTTTTGGGGTTTTTATTGGTTTTTCGGCAGGCGGAGGAACATATTTGGGTGGGTCAGCCATGTGCTGTGTGAGTTGCTGGATTTATGATGATAAAAACAGAAGTTAGAAGAAGTTTTAAAAATTATGAAGATTAGCTTGAAATTGAATTTGCTGTAAAATAATATCAATGGGGTAGTTGTTACAATTACAAATGAAACGGTGATGTTTGAAATGCTTTGGCTTATGAATGGGGTGGAAGCATATTACAGAACCAAACCTTGAGTTTCTTTCCTTTTTATTTTTTTTATGGTTTTTATGTAATTAACTCAGGTTTTATTGTTGTAGCTTATCCAGATTCTTGAAATGAATAAGCGAAGATATATTTCAGATACTTCTCAACCATAATTAGTTAAATGAACGACCTACTGACTACTATAGAGAAAGGTTGCTCAGAAAGTGGTGCAAGATCAATCTTTTCTTTTTTATTTTTATTTTTATTCTTTTTATGGTCTGTTTAATAGTTAATTAATTACTTGAACTTTATGTATATTAGTTAAAAAAAAAAAAGAAATGGAAAACAGACCTTCTCATGATGAGAGGCAATGTGATTCTTCAGCTTGTACTCGTGGGCATATCGTTTTCCACACTCAGGATACGGGCAAACATGATAGTTCTCTTGCGAATGTGTTTTCATGTGAGACCTTAAATTAAAATCAAGAGAGAATGCCTGCAACAGAAAGTACAGGATCGAGACTTGGTATGTGCAAAACTAATCACAACAAGAATATTGAGAGGACTTTGGTGCAGCGTAAAAGAGTCATCCGAGAAAGCAGATTCAACTCACCTTACCACAGCCGTCATGTGGGCATACAAAGTCTCTCTCTCCAGTATGAATTAAGAAATGCCTCTTTAGTTTTGAACTATCCAAAAATTTCTGCACAATAAACCACAAACTGTTTTAGCGTATTTTTAAGAAACAAATGAGAAAGCACATTTAAACAATCAACGAATCATATAGTAAAACCGGCCCAGAATTTTTAATATTTTTAAAAATAATATCATTTAATATTAGGTCTAACATGCCCACCTTTCCGAAATAACCTCACGTAAGATGTCAAAAAAGTCTCCTGCTTACCAAATTCTAGTGGGTGATAATACTTAAATGCTGATATATAGCATCAGTTACTCTGCCCTTATTTGCTCAAAGTAGACATAATCTATATAGTTCCAGCCAACAACATCATTGGATTCACTAATCTCCTGGTTGTAGTCCAAATATTTTCACATCATATAGAGAAGAGAAGAAAAATGCCAACTTAATCATCCCATGAACCTCCCAACGAGACAAAAACAAACTAAAGAACATGGTTAATTTTTTCTAATAGCATCTGATGAACTGAAAGACAGTGGCCACGCATCTTCTAGAAGAACACGGTTAATTGGTACAGTGTCTTAGAAATATCTTCTCTGTGTTCTGCTGAAGTACACAATTGAATAATTAGCAATCTCCAATTTCCCCTTTTTATTCCTTTTTTCTCCCTTTTCTTTTAACTCGAATTCAATAACATGAAGGGACTCGGTAAACAATTAGAAAATTCTTATCTGATTTCTTCATATGGAGTAAAAGTTCCAGGGAAAAATAGATAACTTTTCCCTTCTCTTGAATTGAAAATTTCCACTTAAAGGGTCGTTCTTAATGGTGCTAATTATGTACGAAAAGGTCAAAACACCATTCCAAAATTCTCTCTGATCGTATTACCTTTCCGCAGTTCTCATAATGGCAAATGTATTGCCTCTCCCCATGAATATGAGAATGCTTTCTAAGTGCCCCCGCATCAATAAATGTCTTGCCACACCCTTCAAAACTGCAAAGGAAAAGAACTTCTGTTGTAGGTTCAGGCTCCGGTTCTGCAACTTCTGCTTCTTTGGACTTCTCTCTCATTTCTTTTAGTTTGGCCTCTGAGAAAATAAGATAACCAAAGAAGAAAAAGAAACTGTAGTGGTCCCTAATGAAGTGCCCTTTCGCATGAAAAATAGAAGAAACAAATTTAACAAATTAAAAGAACTACGTCTGGATGACTTGCAGTCCTCAAAAGAATTAAAAAAAAAAAACAGGAAAATAAACAGCATTGGAGCTTTCTTGAACCAAAATAAACACTAACAAATAGATTGTAAACACATAGGTGTCTCCTTTTAATATTGAAATCGTCAAAAAATGTTTATACTTTTCCAACTCATAGCAATCAAGGCTCCAGTCCAATAATCATAGTATTCACGAAAAGCACTCACCAATGAGGTTAGTTCCTAAAAACTCCAAAACCCCACACAAACCCAACATTGCAAAGATGTAAGGTTTCTAGGCAAATAAATTCCAAGAAAATGCGTAAACAGAAGGACTTAAATCTTTTCCAAATATGCATTTTATTGGAAATCAAATAAGTATTACTCAAAAAAAAAAAANTCAAAAAAAAAAAAGGAAATTAAATTAAGTGTACAAGAGTCCAAAGTCTAGAATTCTCATCACAAAATTCTTCTTCATAGTCCCCCATGCAACACTCAAAGTGCTCACTTGAAAATTAAACATAAATAAAAAAATGGATAGTTTCTTCTGCTTCCTATGCGAGGTGGTGGGACCAGAGACAAAAATCATTATACAAAAAAGTAAAAATGATTGAACAAACAATGCCTAGGTTTGAACTCTTACCCTGGTGCAGAATACAAATAAACACAACACATTAGAAGAATTTGGCCTTTCAAAATAGAACTTTAACTAGCACAATTCCATCACACACAGTTACACAAACACATACTGAATATACATTAATCAACAGCCTGATGCAAATCACTGGACTTACCACTAACCCATTTTAGTACTAAGCACTTCCCACCAGTTGCCACAAGGTCTTGAGGCACCCTGTAACAAATTAAAAGGTTTAGTGAGGTCGATAACAAATAACAATAGCTAATAAAAGAGAAAAGCAGAAATAACTCCTCCAATCAACTATAATTTCCGATCACTGAAACTACAATTTCTTATGCATCAAGATGATCATAAAGCAAAGGGAAACAAAAAATCGANTTAGACAAAAAAAAAAAAAAAAAAAAGAATTCCGAAATCCAAAAATTCATACATTTATAATGAAAAATCCAAGGGAAATTTATCCGAAACACATCATAAGAATTGCCTTTTAATCACTCTACCATTCTTTGACCCATTTAACAGCAGGAGTTCTGGAATTGGCGGCCGGGCGCCTGTCAAACATGCTGTGTGTAATGTTAGTGTCCATTGAACTTTCTATTCGCACCAGAAGCTATCAGATGAAATTAGGGTTAGGGTTCGAAGGCAAGTAGAAGAGAGTAATTTTGGTTTACAGAATGAAGAAGTTTTGGCAGTTTCCAGAGAAAGTAATGGCGTGGGTACGGTGTGTGGAATCCGCCATTGTTCTATTTCCCAGACCGGTTCAGGATTGGTGACATCTGACGGTTCGGCTCAGTGAAACGGTGAGCGGTTCAATGACCTAAATTACTTGCATTATTAATTATTTTATTTATTTGAGGTAATTGTAAATTTGACCACAACATTTGTTTTTTTCGTCAATTTAAATTTAATTTTTGGATAACTAGACAAAAATTACTACACTATCCCAATTTAACAACTTTAATTAAAAGTTGGCTAACAACCTCTCGACGGCAGACCGCCAACGATTACGAGATATGTATAATTAAGGCAACAGAATTGAGAGTTATTTGTTATTGTAACTTTTTAGCGAGTTAATTTTAATAAAGCAATAAAAGAAATTGCTTAAAGTAAATTGAAACCGATTTCATCGGTGCATAAACTGGTGCGACGAGGAAATTTGAATCTTCGGGCCTGTTATATTAATGATAATGTTTACAGGTGTAGCTCATGGCCTGAAAACAAAGATAATAGTTATGGCCATGGTTGTAATGATATGGCCCTCTCTTTTTCATGTTCCTAATTTTTTTTTATCATATGTCCTTAACCTCTAGTGGAGACTCGATTTTATGGCCAAAATTAGGGTTTCGGCATTAAAGGTGTTGTGCCACCTAGGGGTGTAGGATGGCACTGCGTGTATCCATGCAAAAGTTGCATGTCGGGTGGTGCACCAGCTTTATCAGAACGTGTTCTGTACCGCTCGCTTACTTAATTTAAGAAAAGATATGGATTTTCAAAAATAATTTGAACTTTTAAAATCATGTCCCAAAATAACTCTTCGGCATTACTCAAAAACTCTTTTCTCTCAAACATTCGAAACATATAAGAAACATTCCAAAACATCCACAGTTTTGATTATTCAAACATAGTTTAAAGTATGAAACATTCAACCCAACAATAATTTTCATAAAGAGTTTGCAGAAACATAAGATCATAAATAAATGATGACCACGCCCGTCCACTAGTGACCACCGCCAGCTGAATCAACCTGAAAAACAATGGGGTGAGCATATCCTCTAGGCCCAGTGGTAAAATTCATATTATGCATCAATTCAGTATAAACACAGATAGCATAATAATCATATGAACATGAAATCACTACTGTACTGCATAAATACCCGGCTTAGTGACTCTTCTTTCAAGCCGCCATGGTAACTTCGAACTAATAACTATTATTTCAAGCCTCCATAATCTACTCGACTTTTGACTATTATACACTGTTAACCTATTTCATGAACTGTTGGTATCTAACTTAGTTACTACTAGTGTCGTCAGCATCAACCGATCCCGCTAGTAAGTAATCTCAACATCAACTACTTCCACTAATGCCGTCGGCATCAACGGTACCGCTAGTAGGACAATTTCACAAAGCATAATCGGCCCACCGACCAACAATCACAAACATATAAAGACTATATTACTACATGGTTATATGAAATAAACCATAGTATATAACCCTCACCTGATATCCGGAGATGGTGAAGAAAATGCAGATGATGTCAAGCTGATGTCACACAGAATAGCTCTCAAGACTCGATTCCTTGGAATCTACATTTTTGAGCAAAAAGCTTCATGTACAACTTATCTTTTCTAGGTAATTCTAATTACCAATTTAGAAAAATTAATTTAGCTGAAATTCTCAGCTAAATGTATTTTCAAAGCTTGCAAAAAAGGTCTCGAATTTTTAAAATCAAGTTTCGGCTCGAGAATATGCTCAAGGGTTCGAAATGGCTCAAGACATTTGGCATGGTGCGGGCTCGGTGCGGCTGGTTCAGGCTGATCCTTGTTGGCACGGGTCGCCTGGGCACGCCCTGTTCGACACACGCCATGTGTTGTCCAGCATGCTGAGGCCCAGCCCTGCACGCGTCTGGTTACTGGGCTACTGACACGACCGTGCACTAGGTTGCTGGAAGGCGTTACGGGTCTCTGGGTTCGGGGACTGGATGCTGGCGCGGGGAAGGCTGCATGCATGCTCGTGTTTGCTGGGACGCTCGCGGAAAGACGTGGGGAGTGGCGCGTAGTACTCGGGTGACAACAATTTGCTCGCGGCACGCCTGCGAGGCCAGCGCTGCCAGTGTGCTCAGTGTTGTTGTTTGATGACGAAGGGATTTGGTGCTTGATGTTTTGGTTTTAGTTCGTGTTATTACGGGGTGAAAGACACACTTTTATCTTTTCTGTTTTTCTCACGACACTTGGGGAAGTAATGTTTGAGTGCCTACAGAGGGATTCCTTATATACTTTTAGTTTCATGTGATGACCAGAAATGTAACTAGGAAAATGAAGTGTAGGGAAAGTTTGAATAGAAGGAATTTCTAGTCTATTAAATTTGTAATACACTGCATGCGTGTAACCATTTACTAGTAAAAGATTTCTAAGGGAGAAAAATTTTGTTCAATCGCTTTGGTATTTTATGTTCATGTTACACAAACTCGCACACTTCAAATTTATTTGTGTTATGAGGAAGTCCATGTCACTACATGGTTAAAAAAACAGAAAAAAGCTGAATAAATACAGAACCCCCCATAAAATATGGGGGAGAAAAACATTAAAAAAAAAGTCTTTTTTATATATTCCCACAGCCACCTGCTTTTTTTGGGAATCCTGTGCTTTTAACAGCATGCGCCTGGCCTTGTAGCAGTAGCACCAACTTCATCATCAATATCTA
>BKCP01007404.1:344089-358632 GCA_008636005.1 Striga asiatica
ATCCTCCCCACCCCCCTCGCCATGTGCCCCGGCACCCGCACCCTCCCATCACAAACCTCCCCAATCCTCCCCTTCCCAATCAACGGCGGCGCCCACTCCGCCACCGCCGCCGGCGACCTCCCCATCTCCATCGCCCTCCTCCCCGAAATCATCTCCATCAGCACCACCCCGTAGCTGTACACGTCCACCTTCCACGTCAGCCCATCCGGCGTGGTGTACGCGGGGTCCATGTACCCAATCGTCCCCGCCGGGCGGGCCCCAGGCCCAACAGACGCCAGGCCGAAGTCCGCCAGCCTGGCGCCCCAAGCCTCGTCGAACAGTATGTTGGCGGGCTTGATGTCTCGGTGGGCCACGCCGGCCTCGTGGAGGGCCCGGAGGCCGCGGGCGACACGGAGGGCGATTTCGACCCGTTTTTCCCAGGAGGGTGGGTTGGGGGAGGAGTGGAGGAGGTCGTGGAGGGTGCCGTTGGGCATGTAGCGGGTGACGAGGATTGTGGTGTTGGAGAAGGGGTCGAGGGAGGTGCCGAGGAGGCCGACGAGGTAGGGGTTGTTGGGGGGTAGGGAGGAGAGGATGGTGGCCTCGTTGTCGATTTTTTTCTCGCCGAGGGCCGGGGATTGGGTTTTGATGGCGGCGGGAGTGCCGTCGTCGAGGAGGCCGCGGTAGACGCTGCCGTGGCTGCCTCGGCCGAGGAGGCAGGAAGGGGAGAAGTTGTCCGTGGCTCGTTCGAGTTCTTCGACCTCGAATATTTTGTGCATTTTCTCTTTTGGTTGTTGGGAGAGTTTGAAGTGTTCTTGTTTGTGGTGGTGATGAAGAGGGTCTATGAGGGAATAGTTAGTGTGTGTTTGTGTGTAAGAATGAATATTTATTTGCTTGCTTGTATGAAAATAGAGGAAAAGTGGGGAGGAGTGTGATAAGGAATCAAATCTTTTTTTAAATTTATGTTTTGTTTTTTCAAAAGAAAGATAAAGTGAAAGGGAATATGAAGGAAAAAGGCAAAGGTAGCTGATGAACTCAGATAATGTATTGCTCTATTAGCTGTTTTCTGGACCCAAATTTCACTTTTGACTTCAGATATTTTTCAATTAAAAAAAAAAAAAAAAAAAAANTGCCTATCCAGTGAGGTGGTGCCTGGTCCTGGTCAATTTTTGGGATGCTGATAGATTTAGAACCGTGTTCATGTACTTGAATAAATTTGATATCTTAGCAAAAAAGATAACGTTTGATCTGAATATTCATTCCTACTTATCTGTCTCTTTGTATAATTTTGCTATTATTATTATTTTTTAACTTATTATGTTTGCCTTTTCCCAGTCTTGAAGTCTCAAAGCTTGACTTCTTGTACCGAAAAAAAACAGCTTGACTTGTTCATTCAGTTGTTTTGGAAACCATCAGTTTTGTCTTAAGGGACATACCAATAAGAAAATAACAAAAGAGAATGTGAAGGAGTAAGTAGTTATGCATAACAACAAAAGGGAAATTCGATTTAGTAAAAGTGTCATGGGACACAGCATATCCAAACTTGTGGAATTGTCTTGTGGGTTTGGAACATTGTCCCTACGAACTTTAATCTAAAACTTAATGATGCTCAATTGCATGTTTAATTACGTGGAACAGCCCTAATGTAACTTTATCACTAGTGCAAAACACTACAACAAAGGTTTCAATTATTGCATTTAAAGTAATAATCAAATAAAAAGCTATCAAAACATCACAAGAGCAGTTGAAAGCATCAGCATCAAGCCCACCAAAAATAAGAACGGGTTACTATTATATTTAAAAAAATAACCCTTGGGTGATCAAATTTCAAAAAGGAAATCCGACCATTTTTAAACTTGCAAAATCACCACAAAGGCACGTTTCCATGTTATATTTTTTGACTTCTGAAATGGTATTGGACTAAAACTGCCGTCAATTGTGGGGGTTACTTAAAATTTCAAAAGTCAGCTTATTATTATTATTATTATTATTATTATTATTATTATTATTATTATTATTATTATTATCATCATCATCATCATCATCATCATTATTATTATTAAAATTTCAAGCCACAGGAATACTCATCATTATCACCATCATCATCATCACCCCGTATCGCGCTGCAATACCCATCGCGAGCAAGAGGCATCCAGGGCGTTGCGCCCACGACACCGTCGTGCCAGCGATAGTCGGGCCATCGCACCAACGAAAAGCAGGCAGTCACGGCCGTGATGGTTGTCGCGCCAACGATGTTTGGCGAGACTGGAGGATTGATTTACAAATTTCCTATTTATTTTGCTATGTTCAGTTATTTAGCGATTTTTAAAACCTTAGTTGCAATTTCTGTATTTTCCTTTCTTTAAAACTCTTGGTTTCTTCAATTGGATAACATATCAAATAAGAAGTTAAAAACCGCTCGTTCGAGAACTAAGGGGGGTGTATTCAATTCGGAATTTAAGTGACATTTTAAGACTTTTCGAGATTTGAGACTTTCTAGGATTTTCAGATTTTGGAAGAATTCTATGAAATCTCAAGTCCGGAGGTAAGATTTGAAGTGGGATTTCATATAAGGCTTTTTGTTTAGAAATCCCACTAAATCTTAAAAAGTCTTAATAAATCCTAGTGTCAAAAATTTAAACACCTCAGGATTTTGTAAGACTTTTGAAAATCCCAATTAAATACCCCAGAATTTTTAAAAGTTTTACAAAGTCTTAACAAATCTAAATTGAATACACTAGGATTTCTAAAGTCTTAAAAAGTCCTTAAAAATCCTAATTAAATACACCCCCTAAAACCGTGTGTTAACTAACGACCATTCAATGTAGGTTTTTACAAATTCGAGTAGTTTGATACACGATCTTGTGCTTTCATTGAGAGAATCGATCGTGTATCATCACGTCAAACAGGGAGAGGATTGATCGATTGGAAGAAAGCGTACATACGATGATGTACAATTAATCAATCAAGTGGTGGTCAGGATCGAGTGGATGCTGCTCCAAACCAACGGATGGCGAGCGCAGAGGGGCGAAGGCTCGGATCGTTCATCATACGAATTAACTGATTCGAAAAAGGAGCCCGAGTTTCATAACAAGTTCGCAGAGGACGATGATAATCGTTCACGGGACTCAAAGCACCGAGAAAGGCGCAAGAGCAGCGAGAGGTCGAAACTGAGTCTACCAACGTCTAACAGGATGGACTCAGATTCGTGGTTGAGCCGTGGTAATCAGTATTTCGAGATTATCGAAACACCGAAAGCAGAATAGGTTAAATTCGCCGCTTAATATTTGGATGGGGAGGCGAACGTGTGGTGGCAATAGATTTCGAGGGTTTACAAGAAAAAGGATACCTTGATCCATTGAAAAAAAATTGAAAAGGAGATGATTATGCAGCTTGGGTCGTCGGATTACCATGATTACGATGAAGCGNTAGTGGCGTTTATTGGGGTTTTAAATTTAGATTTGGCCTCTGAAGTGAAGTTGAAGAGACGAAAGATGGTGCGCGCAGCCATGGAGGCCGCACGCATACGAGAAGGCCACCTAGTAGTCGTGCGCAAGGCCAACCCGCCAGAGCTTCCATCAACACGCAGAGAGCCGAAAACGACACGCCGACATGAAACGCGAGGCAGATACCCACAAGAGTAAGGCGGTTCTTGGGACGAGATGCAGAAACGATGGGAGAAGGGTCTGTGCTTCAATTGTGACGAGAGATTTACGCCAGGCCATAGGCGCAAAGAGAAATAATCATTTTTCATTGAGTACGTGAAGTCTACGAAGGAAGACAAGAGGAAGATGAGCCCAAGTAGGACACAAATCATCACGAAGACGACCTCGAGATTTCGACTCATGCAATGGTTGGGACCCAGGGACCAAACACAATGAAGTTGTCGGCGTAGGTGCGGGATTACCGATTGGTGGTGTTAGTCTATGATGGTTCATCTCACAATTTCATTAATTCTTCTCTTTCCTATGAACAGAAGTTGTGACTAACGTAGATCCGTTTAACGTTAGAGTCCCTAATTCAGGTGCTCTGAATTCTTCTGGAGTGTACCCATTACACTGCAAGGCATGACAGCAAATGCCGATCTCTACGCATTGTCGTTGGTAGGACCGAATGTCGTATTGAAAGTTTAATGGTTGGAGGGATTAGGTCCGATCACGGCATATTATAGAGTCGGTTCAATGGAGTTTAGGGAGGGTGATAGTCTGGTCAAGTTAAAGGTCGGGGTTAACGACGGGGTTAAACGTAGAGAACATGCATACCACACCGTTCATCTCGTCCAACGAAAGCAAGGGCTGGAACGAGAGGCATGTCCTTGAAGAACGATTCGTATAATCACATATTGGTTATATGCGTCACGCGTATTTGAAAATATTCCTATCAACCAGGTTTCTTAAAGTACCATGATATCTGGACCTTCTTTTCATTGGCATGCACAGAAGTCGCCCGCCTTATTTCAGCGCATTTTGGATGAAGAAAATATTTTTTGTCTGAATGATACCACTTTTGTCGGGGTTGTTTTGCATGTGTTCATCCAGGTTTGGTGATGAAGGTCATAGATTTTTTAATATGATGACCTTACCCTTTGGGCTTGACACTGAGAGCTAGGGCGTAAATGTACAACCTTGTTCGTGCACATCTGCTAATTTCGCGATGTATACATGGCTTTTGCTACGAGATGATCGGATTATGAGGCTGGGCACACCTTTTGGAGGGAACACGAGCCAAGAGTGTTATTTGTCGAATTGTAGGTGTAACTTCCCACTTGCTTGATACGCGACATGGGACACGGGCCTGAGACGTTGGATTTTTTCTTGAGTCTGTCATGTAAGGCTAACCCTCAGACTGGGGGTGTGGACTATGACTAGCTTGAGGAGAAGGTATTGGATTTTTTGCCCAGATATTGATCTTTGATAGGAGCTCATATCCACGGGAGTGGGATTATAAGAGGTCTAGACAAATAACGGATAAGTATGGTATGGTGTTGTTGTGTGACATGGATCAGATTAGCGGTCTTGTAGCTTTAAAGGAGTGTGTGAGCCCTTTCGAATATTGTGACAATGTTACGCCCACAACCCATAAAAGCCTTTGGGGTCCGAGAGGAGGAATTATTTCTACAAGAGAATCTATAAGACATCCGTGATCAATTTTCGAACTTTATCCTTTAGGACAAGGATATACTCGAAGAGGGCGGGAATGATGAGAACTAGGCATGAACAAGCCTCGCGCCGCGAAGCCTCGCCAAGTCGCGAACCAGAGCCATACATGCAACCGCAACAGCAAGTCGTTACGCATCAACAGGCTTCGCACCCCAGTCCCCAGCATAAGAAGTCGTGCCCGCGAGCGCCTCGTCACAGCGCCCGTCGTGCCCCGTATCGCATCGCGATACCCATCGAGTAGACTCGGGCGCCCCTTATCGCTCCGCGATACCCATCGCGAGCAAACAAAGACTATCCGGGCCATCACGCCCGCAATGCGCGTCGCGCCAGCAACAAGCAGTTCGCTAGACTGGAGGGCTGATATACAAATTTCCTATTTATTTTGCTTTGTTCAGTCATTCAATTTCAATATTTTCCTTTAAAACTCTAGTGTTCTTCATTTGGATAACTTATCAAATAAGAAATCAAAAACCGCTCAATCGAGCACTAAAATTGTGTGTTAACCAACGACCTTTCAGTGTTGGTTTTCACAAATCTGAGTAGTTCAATACACGATCTTCATCATAGGCCATTACCGCACTTTCTCATATAGGAATTAGTATGTACATAAAATAAATAAAACCAGTTATAAAAACCGACGTATAAATAACTAGAGAAATAAGAACTACAAATATGGACGCATTTGACTGCCAATTTGCCATCCTATTCCCAAAATTGAAAGAACACATAAAAGAAAGTATGGCTCACGGCCATGGAAGCACAAGAAAGAATCACAAACACATTACTGCTCCCGATCATATATCAGGAAAAAAATAAATGCTAATATATTACAGTGTAAGAAACTCCAGCACTGAGAAAAAACATCAAGACCTCATTTTTATTTACTGTTTCTGCTTCTGTGTTTTTCACAGGTTGGTTTCAACAATAAATTCCTGGAGGACAATTTATTTCAAGAGCCTATAAGCTTCTTCCATCTGGCATAGGCCATCACGACAATAAACAGCACCACACAAGCGGCAGTCATGATCCAGACAACATCATCAAAAATACCCTTAATATTGTACAGTGTGCATGGAATATTCATACCAAATATCCCTGCCATAGCAGTTTCAACTGCTATGGCAAATGTTGCAATTGTCAATGTCAATTGGAGCTGAATGAGCTCATTTCTTTGGTTGTCGAGTTGGATGTTGACATAATCCTCCGTGTCATCAATGTATTCGCGAACCTAGTATACAAAATAACAGCAATATCTAATATTGTTTAAGTGTTTACATGACTATTTTGTTGGGATGGTGTGGGGAAGAGCAAAATATTATATATAAATAGCTAATTATTCAAATACTACCCCTAAGGGTTACCTTAATGCCATTTCTTTATTTTATAAAAGAAAAAGTTATCTTTAAAAAATGCAATTCTCCTCTGGCAAATTTTCATATTTAAGGCTTGCAACTGTACTGAAATAGGTTGTTTGTACTAACTGCAAACCATGTGTGGAGGCCGTTGTGAAACTATGGAAGTTCTGAGTAATTCTCAAAGGTTCTAGATCTGTTTGTAGGAATGGTATATGTCAAGGGCATTTTTTTGTAAATTCTCAATTTATATACACATTTATAGACCCTTAGTTCATGTAGTCCCTCAAATGGGATCTACTATAAGAAAAGACAAACCAAAGAGGGGTAAGAGGAGAGATAGGGTGGTGGTTTAGCTTTGTTCCTTCATAATCAAACAAAAGGAAGGGGGAATAAGTGGGCTATTACTATAACACAAGGAAAGCTAGATGGATCAAGAAAGAGAAAGATGCCTCTGCTTAGGTGGGAAAAGATGAAGAGAAATACTTACAGATAGTATTTTGTTACGTGTACCATCCAATTGCATGAAGTAGGCTTCGAGCAACATCTCTAGGTCCTCCACATCGTCATTGTCATTTTGATGGTAGTTGCTCAAGAGACTGCCACTTTTGGTGGAGCTGAGCCGGCGGAAATGGGCTGGTCCAGCAGGGACTATGCTGTTTGATGGGGGGTCCGCATATTGGGCCTCGAATTGTTGGTTTTGTTGTATCCATTTCCGTGTTAAGTAGAGCTGGGCCATGTCTTCATTGTCGTCTAAAAGATGCTCTATTTCATCTCTAACCTATCATCCCAAAGATATGGAGTTTTCACCATGTTTCAGTAAGGTATAATGACATACTCAAATGAGAATTTTCTAATGAATACAAAATTTACTACTAATTAGACATATCCATATTTCAAAGAAAAGACGCAAGCGTATATATTTATATACATAGCATTCATAAACTCTTTCTACAACTTTTATTCCTTTCTTTTTTAACATTTTCAAGGTGCATACATGGAAAAATGTTTACTCCTAATAAACTATAAGACATATCTTTAGCTTAAAGAAACCTAATGATATGTACCTAGCACCCATAAACTCTTCTAAGATTTATTTCTCATTATTTTTTTATTGAAGTTTTTCAGTTACCAAAAATTAGTTCCATTTATAAGTACCGGACAAGACGTTTCATTTTTCCTCTCTTTGAAACTTTGGAGACACTAACTGCCTAACCTCTCTCTCGATTACATGTACGATAAGAATCTGAATATCCCTTATTCAGTTTGACATAAGAACTTATGCATTAATCAAAGAATCTGATTGTTCGATTCATAAAGCGAACACCATAAACTAAGAAAGATGCATCAAAGAACTAGAACTTTTAAGGTCATATTCCATCCAGCTTCAATGACTTTCAGTCAAAATGAAGTTACGGTTCAACTATTCTTCAGAACTTGACCAAAAGAAGTTAGTGGTAGGGAGAGAATAAGAATCACTCGAAATGATTAGCAGTACTTTCAATAAGAAGATGATAACAGATGGATAAAAATTGCTTTGGCAATATAAACAAGCTCCACAAAATATATTTGTAATAGTGACATTCCAACAACCCAACACTGGATACCTGTTAGAAAATCATGCCTAGAAAACCATATTGTTTGTCATCAGACAACGTTTTAAACTCACACAACATTACGATCAAGTATCAATTATCAATCGACTAATAATAGTGGAAGACACATAATTGCCTCATAATAGCTTCGTGTTCGGGAACCCCTGCTGACATATACTATGCAACCACTGAAATTATATCCACACAATATATTGGTTAAAAATCACACCAAACACCTAATATTACATTTAAGGTGACATATGACACGAAAAGGCATTCTTCAACAAGTTATCAAATCAAAATATATTTGATAAGAACAAAGCATTATTCAAAATGGGAAATTAGACAAGGGCATACAGAAAACACCCATTTGCATGGAGTTGCCTCTTCTTGATTTAAATGTCTAACAGAAACTCCAAAGACTATTATCAGGCAATATCTATAACCCTAACCATAGAATATATTTTCATGCGGGAACAATGGAAGAACAAACATCTTTACCTTTTGTACCCGTGCAAGCAAACGAGTGAGGTTGATTTTCAAGCTCCGCACATGCTCAAGATTTTTGGTGCTAACACTTATGGCCAATTCATCCAGAGCAGGGTAAGCATCTCTCTCGAGTTCAGCAACGTTAGAGTCCAAATACGTGCAGACAACCTCTAATGCCATTTCCAGGACCTGGAACTCGAAAGGAAGCTCATCCTGCTCACCTTCACCGCCTTCAGGAACAGGTAACCATTGTGCAGCAGTAGGAGAATGAATTTCATTATCTTTAGGAACCGTTTGGTCTGCCACATAATTAGTTGGACTTTTCTGTGGCAACAGTCGCCTCAACTGATCAACAAATGGCAGAACCTCCTGGCGAAGAGGATCAAGTAACAATACTTCTTCTGCAGTAACTATCGCTCTTATGAATTCTAAGTTAACAATCATGGCTTTTTCCCTAGCTGCATAAGCAAATGAGAAGATAATATCAAAGTTGGGCCAAAATACAAACTAACCACCGTTCATTAATAAATTCTTCAATACACAAGATTTCCATTAATCTTTTCTTGTTGAAAAAATGAAATAAAAGGTATAGGAAGTACTCAGAAATCTTCTATACTGAATTATCTATATCCAGAAATAAGAAATCATTTCCATAAAAATAAAGCACACAATTCATGTCACCAAATTAAGCAAGATAAAGGACAATTTTACAGAAGAAAGGCATAAATAAGCACTAAAATCCTGGAAATGACTGAGTAAGCCACTCCACAACCCGTTCCACGACTTCAGAGACAAACACGCGCTTCCGATTGCGCGACCCCGAAACAAAAAAACCCAAAAAAGAAAGAGAAAGAAGAGAAATTGGGGGTTTTTACCAAGGATGCTAGAGGAATGGGAGAAAATGGGCCCGAGAATTCGCAAGTCCCTGGCGGGAATCGAGACGCGCTTAATAATAAAGTTCTTGTCGCATTCCATCAGCTCGGACTGCCCTAACCGATCCATGGTCATCCAGAGCCTCGACCCGCCCGCTTTCTTCTTCACGGCCACCTTGCTCGTCGTCGCCGCCAACTCGACCGACGGCGGGGTAGGAAGAGGAGGCAACTGCGTCGGCGGCGCGGCCTTCTTTCTCCGCCGGAGAGTCAATTTGCCCATCTCCTCTCGCACTAGCCCCTAATGCTGCGCCCCCGCCGCGGAAGTAAAAGTACAAGAATTACACGTATATGTGAGCGTGTGCGGAGAGAATTTCCTCTTCGGAATCCTCGTTTTCTTCCATATAATTACAGAGAGGTCCCCCTGTCGCTGGTCGACGAGTATTTGAGAGTTTTGGGAAAGGTGAGAAATCCTCTGTGTGTCAGCCTAAGCTGAATAATTTGTTACATTCGAATTTCAAATAAAATCTTTCACTTTTTTTCTAATTGCAAATAAAACTCAATTTTTTTAATTTGGTAAAAAAATATCAAACTTTTAATAAGTGTTATTGTGTCTCAATCACATTCCGCCGTCGCCGGACCGCCACCAACCGCCACACACCGCCGGCCAACTTCGCTGAACATTGAAAAATTTTACATAATCTTGTAGCTCTCCTCCGTGCCGACAACATATCCGAGTTTCACAAAAAAATTTCGACAATAAGGAGATGACCGAAAAAGTCGTCACCCAAAAAAGTCACCGGTTCCGGCGAAGGTGGACGTCACTAAATGCGGCTATGCTAGAGGAGTTCAACGGTACCTTCAGATTCACATGGGTCAAAGCGAGTCACCGGAAATTTGTGAAAGAACACCGGAGAAAATTTGTAAATCTACGAGCTTTGATCGAAAAATTGGAAGCCTTATTGTCGGAATTTTTTCGTGAAACTCGGATATGTTATCGGCACGGAGGAGAACTACAAGATCATGTAAAAATTTTCAACATTCGGCGAAGTTGGCCGGCGGCAGGTGGCGGCGGTCCGACAGCGGCGGAAGGTGATTGAGACATAATTGCAACACTTATTAAAGGTTTGATATTTTTTTGTCAAATTAAAAAATTGAATTTTATTTGCAATTAGACAAAAAGTTAAGATTTTTATTTGCAATTAACCCTTCTTAATATAATGTTAAAAACAATTTCGTTATTATAACACATTTAGGAAACCATTTTCCTTTAAACCTTTTTTAAAACTTTAGTTAAAATATAAATATTTATAATTAAACATGTAAAAGTTACAAAATATGAATATATTATTGAAAGGTGTATTTAATATAATTTTTTTAATAAAATACTCATTATGGCAACAAAAAAGATTATATTATGAAACTAAATGCTATATAGACAACAATAGTTGATTTGTATAGGTTGATATTGCTCTCGACATGGTAGTATAAGTACACAAATACAAATACAAATTTGTGTAACATAATTTCACTATAAATAGTTTGAAATTGGTCTAAACCGGCTGGTTCGACTAGTTTAACCAGGAACCGATCAATCGGAAACGGTACCTACAGTTTTACACATTGGCATATTCTGACTTCTTCCCTGAAAACAGTCCATTGACATTTTACACATTGGCATATTCTGACTTCTTCACTGAAAACAGTCCATTGACACAAGTGCTGACATTGCAGATAATACGAGAAGTTCACATGTCACGCAGACGGTAGACTCAAGTGCTGTCTCGTACTTGAGAGATGACAGAATGTTCCATTTCACCGCGAAAGTCATCAGATAGAATGTTGCATTTCAAGCCTGAAAGCAGCAAGTCCCTGGAATATCTGGAATGGCTTAAGATAGAATGTGGCATTTGAAGCCTGAAAGCACTAAGTCCCTGGAATATCTAGAATGTGCCATTCCACAGCGAAAGTAGTAAGTTCCTACACGAACTCTCAACCCTTATTGGCACCAGAATTAAGGTTCCGTTTGTTGAAAATCACCAAATTACCACTCCCTAGAATCCTGCTCTCTGAAGAACAAAAGAATAAAACACAAATAATTACAGAGAAGACTCTGAAATACAGTATAACTACAGAATAACCCTGCAGTCTTCCACACCTACAGATACCAACATTCATTATACAAACTACACCCTCTGTGGGATGCGTTTGTTTGTAATACATTAAAGGGTCATTCTCAAAACCATCCCAAAAAAATCTTTCCAATTTTTTTGAGAAAAAAAAAAAATCATAAATCACACAGGCGAAAAACCTTTCACCGATACCTACACAAACGACCCAAATCACTGGGCGACCGAGAATATCAAGCACCCATTATCCCAACGTACTCTGACCTCTCTCCCCACCTGCAGCCGCTTCTCCCTAATTATCTTACCCCATTTACCGATCAAGTTATAATAACTCCCCCTCCACTTAAGCTTCATCACATACAACTCCCCTGTATCGCCATCCTGCGCATTCAACCCCACCTGCCTATCATTCCTCAGCTGCTCCCTCGCCTGGTGGCTCCAGTAGAAGAGAATGTGATCTTCGACTGCTTTTCCAGGCAGAGTCAAGAACGGGTGGTTGATATCCACGTCAGACAGCGTGAGCGCCTTCCTAACGGGCCAGCTGTCACCGCCCGAATCGTTGCAGCCCAAATCCGACGCCGAGAGGTAGAGGCAGCCGTTCATCCACCTCAGCCGAATCTCCTGCCCGACCACGAGCCCCCTCTGGCGGACGATGTTCCCCCACTTACCGACGAGGTTGTAGTAGTTCCCGTGCCACCTCAGCTTCATCTCGTGCGCGTCTCCCGTGTCGTAGTCCCGCGCGTTTACGCACACGTGCTCCTCCTTCCTTAGCCTCTCCCTCTCGTGCGGGGCCCACTGAGCGAGTATGTGGTCCTCGACCGATTTGCGGGGCAGAGGGAGGAAAGGGTGGGTGGGGTCCACGTCGGACGAGGTGAGGACCTTACGGATGGGCCAGTGGTCGTAGATTAGTGGCGGCGGTGGGGCGGCTGGGATCATCCGCAGTGGCGGTGCGGGGACGGGGACAGGTGGTGCCGGTAGAGCGAGTGGGGGAAAAGAAGGAGGAGGAGGAGGAGGGCAGGGCTGGGAGACGGAGAAGTAGAGGCAGGAGTTCAACCAGCGGAGGCGAATCTCCTGGCCAACGTCGAGGCCCTTGCCGCGGACAATCTTTCCCCATTTGCCGATGAGGTTGTAGTAGCTCCCGCGCCACTTGAGTTTCATGGAGTAGGAGTCGCCCGTGTCGTCGTCGTGGGCGTCGAGGCAGGCCTGGCCCTCGGATTGGAGGTGGGACTTCTGCTGGGGGGACATGTGCATTACGATGTGGGTCTCGACCTGCTGACGTGGCAGCGTGAGGAAGGGGTGGGTGATGTCGACGTCGGAGAGAGTGAGGGCTTTACGGATGGGCCAAAGGTCGGGCACCTCCGGCATGGTGTTGAAGTATTTTGTTCTCTTCATTCCCTAAATGATGAGGGATAAATAAGAGAAAAAATGGATAAATCGTAATATTTAGGAACTTTTGCATTGTAAGAAGAATAACTGGGCACGATATGTGGGAAAAGCGGGAGAGGAGTTTACCAAGGAAGTTACTCAGAGCATGCAGCGTCCCAAAGCAATTATGGGACTTGGATTTTCCGGAGCATGCGTAAAATCTATTGCTTCAAAAGGACAAGAGAATGTTTCAATGAACATTGTTGACATTCTTCAAACAAACAAACGACACTGAAAATCCAACAGTAATATATTCTAATGGAAATTTCAACCAATATTCCAATACTATAGACTCCATTGGAATAATTACAACGGAAATATTCCGTTGGAGTGAGTTTTTTATTGAAATTTTAGATGAAATTTGATGATTCCAACAGTATATTACCTTAGGAATTTCCATTGGAATTTTTATTCCCACCCATATTTCAACTTCAACTATTGGATTGGAACATTCAAAATCCAACAGAAACTCCAATAAAAAACTATTCCAATGTAAAAATATATTTTTGATGAATTTTCCATTGGTATCCATTGGAAAATTCCAATAAAAATAATGGCATTGAAAAATCCATTAAAATTGCAATTGAAATTCCATTAAAATATATTTCCGCTGAAATCTCATCATGCTAACCATTTATATATCTATTTGCTTGTGTTTAGGCTTTGAAATACTAGAACCATGTTTCCTAACAGCCAACAAGTCAAGAACCCCATATCAAATTGAAAGAAGTAATTCTAGTCTCTAGTAACATAGATCATGCTAACAAATGTATGAAAAGCATAAACAGTGAGAAACCATCATCAACCACCACATGCTCACAATCCAAACAAGCAGATTGAGACTCTTACTCACTTAAACATGCAAAGAAACAATCTGCTTGTTTCTGTGAAATCCCCCATTCTCATTTCACAGAGATATAGGATAAAAGATCTCTATAAGCCTTCAATTTCATATAAACAAAAAAAAAAACATGATTAGTTCAGAGATAAAACCCACCATAAATCAAAACCCTAACTACTTCAAAATCTATCAGCACACCAAAAATAATACGGCATCCATAGTTCCGGACAACAATTCCTATTCAATTCCATACCCAGTTCTTTGAATATTCATCAGCCACGCAAACACACTGACAGAAATAAAAGATCGAATATTCATCAATCACCTGGAAATATTAAATTTAAATCACGAAACTTCGTGCTTTGCGTAAAATTCTCCAGTTGATCACAAAGGGAAAATACCTAGATCCCCCAAAGCTGAGGCAACAATTTTACCTATCGAAAACTAGAAAAAGAAAAAAGAAATCTAATTTCTAGGAAAAATATGATGACGGTGTCATCGAGAACACACACAAATAATTGTGGAGTTCAAAAGGTTTGTGGTGGGCAAACAAGAAAGAGGACCAGAGAGAAGAAGTGATTATTGAAAAACATATGTAGGACACGGCGGTGGGTGCAGCGGCGGTCTGGTGGTGGTAGAAGACGGGAAGAGTGGTGTTGTAGGTTAATAGGTGGAGAAGCCAAATATGAGAGAGAGATGCATTTACAT
>BKCP01007404.1:363326-375450 GCA_008636005.1 Striga asiatica
CAGAGGATATGGTGAAATCGATGAGGTCGACCTCATCTAGCAACAAGGGAAATGGTCCTTCCACCTATGGCAAGGGGAAAGGTCCTTCCACCTCTGACAAGGGGAAAGGTCCCCAATCATCCTCCGATGGTCGATCTCAGGGGGTTATTAGCGAACTCGGGCCTCTCCATCCCACCCTGAAACCCACAGCTCCTGCTCCTCCTCTCCCTTCGAAGTCGACCAAAGCTCGCCCGCAATTCTAATGCGGTCGTCGTGTCGACCTATCTTATACAGATGCTCCCTGCGAGGGAGACAAGGCAATGGGGTAAAAATCGTCAGAGTCGAGCAACCTATACGACCAAGGCCCTTTCTCAAATGTGTATCTTCCTCTCTTTAGTTATTCATTGATGATTACCCATAATCTCTATTTTGAATTCGACCTTCACATGTTTTTGATAGCTGCTCGTATCCCTGGTCCCCATGCTCCATGAGGATACCAATTCGACCTTCCCGACTTATGAGGATCTGTACGCAGACCTCAAAGACATGAAAAGGAAAATGATGAGCTCACCTCGAATGGCTATAAGCTGAAGCAGGAGGTCGACGACCTGAATCACCACATCGCAACCCTCCAAAAGGAAATTGATGTGTTAAAGGCAAAAAGGGATGCCGACATGGAGTCTGCATCCCACGTGGGTCGAGCATTTGGGCGCCAGAATTATCTGACCTCGCGAATAGGGTTGGCCTTTGTTCGTTTGTACCGCAAGCATGTTGTAAAGGACTATTGCAAGTCCCTTGATTTCGTGAGCCAGCTCGCCACTGCCGCCATGGAGTATGTTGACTTTGTCCTTGACCAGGCTGGCCAACAAGTGAAGGCCCCTGACCAAGAGGCGATCCTAAAAAAAATTCCTGCCTAACCTGCTGTGTACGAGGGCTAGCCCAACCTCCCAAAGGACCACTATGTTGGTGGGCAAAAACCTTAGAGGAGTGCCTCCCCAAGCACGACCTTACCAAGGGTCTGAGTCTGCCTATTGGGCCGCTGTTGGTCGAGCCAATCTCTTAAGCTCCCCATGCCGAAGAGCTTGATAGGTGTCCCCCTGGTCTAGGGTTCGAGATGCCGAGGTCGTCGAGCCATCTGCCGAAGATTCTTATGCTGCACCTCCTGCGTGATTGAACTGTCTGCTGCTGTACTGTTGAATATTTTGTTTGATTATCCTTTGTATCATTATGAACTTGGCTTGTACCCTTTATATTTTGGAATGACATGTTTGGTTTTGCCTCATTGTGCAGTTGACTTGGAGATGTTTCGTCCCTTTTGAAATAAGTTGTTACCCTTGAGATGTTTTACCCTAATCTCTGTATATGTATATTCACCAATAATTTCTCGAATCCTTGAAAATTTGACCAAATAAAACCGATGTTTACACATGAATGCCACGAACACTTATCCTAGTATATCACCTAAAATTTAACCAAGTATGCCACCAAAATTAAACTAAGTGTGCCATCAAAATTTAACCAAGTATATCCCCAAAATTAAACCAAGTAATCGACCTTCTACCAGTATGATCTTCTATATTGACGTCCTTAAATTACCTTTTTTAGCTTAATTGATTTGCAACTGAGACTTGTGAAAAATTACAAAACAATCAATCACCGTAATTAATTGAATATAGTCAAGTACGTAGGGTTCGACATTCCCAAAACTAGAAATAAAATTTACTCTAACATAATAAATATTAAATAAAAGAGAAGAATAAGATTATCATTCTCGTGTACTGGTGTTACTAGGAATTCTCGCGTTAATCCTCTGCCCGTGGTGTTACTGCTTCTTGTCTCTTATTTACCCGATTGTGGTGGCTGCTGCAAGTCTCCAAATAATTAAATCTTGTGTATATGATCAAAGGGCTGCGCAAATAATTCCTCCCAGGCCTCTTTTTATTTTATTCCCCAGCCGCCTCAATTAAGTTGATGGCCCAAATTGGGCTCAATTAACCCATGTTGGGCTTAATGGCGTTAGTGGTTCCAAACAATATGTGGGCTTTTATTCTATAATCTTGGGCCTAAATTATGTTGCATATAATAGGCCGGGTATCGCTCCCCCATATTACGCTGGCTGAAATTTTATTCAATGTCACGTCGCCAAAGAAAATACTCCAATATCTTAAAAAATAAGAGAAAAAAAAATATCAAAATCATAGCACTTGGATCCATCTAATAAATAAATAAGTCAAAAAATATATAAGTGTGATAAAATTAAGCATATAACTACACAATTTTTCCAACCCATCAACTACAGCTTCAGAAATGTTGCGCTGGTATCTTTGGGGACAAAATGCATATACCCGTCAGTAATACACAAGACGTATTTTGTCTTGCGGAAAGAGATATTCTCGTCTACTCTTCTCGCTTTTATTTCCTTTGTAATATTTTGCTTTTAGTTCAAGATGTAAGAACTAAAACATAGTATTCAGTTCATAGATTTCTCATTGTATTTCAGATCGTAATCGGGATCTCACTCATTTTGGTTGCTACTAGAGCTATGTTAATTCAGATATTTAAAGTTTGTAGGTTAAGTGCTAAAAATCAGCATATGTTATTTGTTTTGGACAAAATGCAACTTTAAAATATATATAAAAAAAAAAAGTTAGATTTGTTACGGCCATAAATCAGATTTTGGTCTAATATGGTCATATGGTGGCGGTGTTCCGCATGTGGCATGGCAGGTCGTAAAGTAGCAAAACAAAAACTTTTAAAAATGTTTGCCAAATCCTCCCAGAGCCCAAGGCACATGCACGAAGCAGCCACCCTGCTTCAATAAACATTCATTATTTACTTATTTACTTTATGATATTCATTTATATTCAACATTAATATTAGTTAGTCAGTACCCTTTTCTTTCCTAATAAATTAGGAGGACTGGTTTTTGATAAAAATAAAATAAGATTAATGATACCTGTACAATTACAAGCCTGTAATTAATCTATCCATCATAATGGCATTACAATGAATGTTCATTATTGTTACATGACATTGAAAATTTCCTTCTTTTAATTAATAAGGAAAAGCATTAGTGTAGCTAGGCATAAATACCTTTGTGTGTGCATGTGTATGTATATAAATGAGTAGAGAAGAGAAAATAAAAGAGAAAAAAAAATTAGATACTCATGAGAAGAGATTCCATATTATGCGCATCTCTTAGGAAGTCATATTTGTGTGTGCATGTGTATGTATCTAAATGAGTACTTAAGTATTATAAAAAATGCCCAAGTAGTTCAAAATTTCAGTTAAATAAAAAAATAGTGTTAGTTGGATAGTAGCTCCCCAAGTTCCCTATTACCTGGATCTTACAGACTGTCTATATAGATTATAATATATTATTTGAATATCTGTATATTTGAAGGAAAAAAAGAAAGCAGCTCAGTGAGATCACTAGTTACTTTTGCAGGGTTCAATTGAACTCTGATTTTTTTTTTTTTAATTTTTTTTTGGTAAAAGGAAAAAGAATAAAAATGGTGGAGGTATTGGTTAGAGAAGGGAGATCTTTGGAAGTAACTCCAACATGGTCAGTTGCTACAGTGACCACAGTCATGGTTTTTGTCTGTTTATTTGTTGAAAGATCCATTTACAAATTTGGGAGAGTAAGTCAAGTTTCATGTGTGCTTTTTTGTCTTTGTGTGTGTGTGTGTGTGTGTTTTGAGTTTGATAGTTTTGTTTGAATGTGTGCAGNATTTTTGTTTTGTGACATTGCTGTTAATATTTGTGTTTTTACAGAGCTTATGCTTCTTGGGCTCATTTCCTTGTTACTGGGGCAATGGGCAAGGTGGATTTCCCAAATCTGTGTCAACTCATCACTGTTCAACAGTAAATTCTACATTTGTGCAGAGACAGATTATGATGACAAGAAAAGAATGTTGTTGACAGATGAATCACATCACTCCTCAAATGCCACTCATGATATTATTCCTAAAGGAGTTAGTTATGTCCCATCTCATGTTTGTGGCGAGGTAATAATTCGAGCATTTTAAGGGCCGAATTGCAATTTTAGTTCCGTAGCTAAATATTCAATCTTTAATTCAATGTTCATAATATAATATTTCAGGGTCGCGAGCCTTTCGTCTCAGCTGAGGGACTTGAACAACTTCATCGATTCTTGTTCGTCCTTGGCATCACTCATGTTCTGTACAGCTGTATAGTAGTTGGTGTTTCTATGAGCAAGGCACATTTCCCTTTTTNTTGCATCATTCGATCGTTCATTTATTATTTGTTTTGTGTGATACATTTTTTCTGCAGATATATAGCTGGAGGAAATGGGAAATTCAGGCAGGTATTGTGGCTGAGGCTAATGCACAAGGTATTTGAAGTAAGACTTCAGAAAAAAAAAACAAATCATACATTTTCCTCCTTTTAGTAACTCGTTTTATTTATTTTGTTTATTGTATTTTCCAGCGAAAAGCAAGGTGATGAGAAGGCAATCCACATTCGCATTGCATCACGCATCTCATCCGTGGAGTAGAAGTCGAATTCTTATATGGATGGTAATATTTTCATCAACTAATATTCCCTTTGATGCGTTTTTAAATTTAAAATGATTGAGTAGCATCTTCTCTGTTGAAGAAAGGTTTAATTTTTATTTTTGCAGCTTTGCTTTCTAAGACAATTTAGGAGTTCAGTGCAGAAATCAGATTACTTGGCATTGAGATTGGGTTTCATCACAGTGGGTATTTTCATTCCGTTCATCATCATAGAGACTGTATTTTTCTGTTGTGTGTTTGGAAAAATAATATTCTTGCTAACATTATTTATAAACTCTAATGTACAAATTGAAAGATGGTTACCCCAAAATTGCAGAATCACAAGCTTCCATTGTCCTACAATTTTCACAAATATATGGTGAGGAGCATGGAAGATGAATTCTATAGCATTGTCGGAATCAGGTATTCATAATTAATTGAAATTAAACAAGTAAAATTTGACTGTATTTTTTACCTTCAGATACGAATGCGGGCTTGTAATTTTTCTGATTTCATATGATTTTATCAGAACTTAGAAACCTCTGCCTCTTGCTCGACTTCTAAGTATAAATGCAGCTACCTTTCGACTTATGTAACACTTTCACAATCTTCGACAATTTTTTTTTTTTTAAATCGTGCTTACAATAACTCTAAATGCAATCAAGTTAGATGGGATTTTCATTCAAAAATTAATGTGTATGGCAGCTGGCCACTGTGGGGTTATGCTATACTATGCATCTTCATAAACATACACGGTAACAAAATTCTCAATCTCTAATCTAAACAGCACACAATATATTAACAACCTTTTTGTTTTGATTTCCTCGACATGATTTCTTTTGGGTGCAAATGTTCAGGTCTCAATATTTACTTCTGGCTCTCTTTTATACCCGTGATAGTAAGTTCTTTCACCAAGATAAATTAAAAAAGAAAAAAAAAATTAGTCCTTCCTTTTGTTTTGTCAGTATTGTTACTAATTTATTTACAAAATTTTCGAAAGCTTGTCATGTTGGTAGGCACAAAACTACAGCACGTAGTCTCGCTTTTAGCACTCGAAATTGCAGAGCCACGTGGGCCCTCACCAGTCGGAACTCAAGTGAAGCCGCGTGATGATCTGTTTTGGTTCGGAAAACCGGAGATTTTGCTGCGTTTGATTCAGTTTATATCGTTTCAGGTCATATATATTGTACAATTAATCTCTTAGTTTACTTAAATTAAAAAAATAAAAAATAAAAATTATTTATTGAAAAAGTTCTTATTAGTCTTATTACTTAATGCAGAATGCATTTGAGATGGCAACTTTCATCTGGTCCTTGGTAAGATAGACTCCATCTTCCGTTTGAAGCTCGATATCCCCATTTGACTAATTCATTTGGCTTGTTCTTTTTTCTTGTACTATTTTTCGGAATAAATTCGTGCAGTGGGGACTGAAGAAACGTTCTTGTTTCATGAAAAACGACGCGATGATAGCCATTCGATTGATTTCCGGGTGCATTTTCTTATCTTTCATAACTATTTGTTTCATATGATATTTCACTACTCCAGATAAATCTCATGTGTACTAGTATTGGATCATGTTCGACATAGTTTACAATATGTTGGTGTGAAATAGTATATTATCTTATTTTGCGTAATTAAGTGTTAATATTATTAGTTCCAATACTAAATGCAGGGTCCTTGTTCAATTCTGGTGTAGCTACAGTACTGTCCCTCTAAATGTGATCATAACAACTGTAAGTAACTATCATCATAGCCACATGACCATTCAATTTACATCATTTTGGGACATTAATTTTTTTTGTGGGTATTTAGATGGGTTCTCGTTTCAAGAAAGCGTTGATAGCCGAAAGCGTGCGTGAATCCCTACACAGCTGGTGCAAGAGAGTGAAAGCAAGATCCAAAGCAACAAATTCCATCACAACAAGGTCGACATGCTCACTAGACGAGAGAGATGAGATCATCACAGTTGCTTCGGGCACACTATCTCCATGCTCCTCATCGGGCTCCTTGGCCCAACTAGATATAGATGGGCCTTCCAGCGTGGCCCAGGATACAGATAGCACACGTTTGGACAGCTTTACTCAACACGAACACGAATTCTCGTTCAGGCAAATGCAGGAATCGAACATGATGACTGATCAGGATGAAATCGCTGGTGAAGAGAATGATGTGATGGATGATGTGGAGGAAGGCAAGGCCGACACTCTTTTCGAGTTGTTCCAAAAGACATGAGAAGAGAGAATTAATAGAGGAGATATATATATATATATATATATTTTTTTTTGTAGTATCTAATTTGATATATATGCTGGATGAGTACAATATTGTTATATAGCTAACCAGGCAAACACAATGGGGGCTGGTGGAACCATTGCCTCCCTTCAATATATTTCAGGTTATAAGTATGAAATATGGTTCAGATAGAAGCAAGCGTTGCTGTAAGAACCGTGAGAGTACTACTTATAACTAGTATGAGATATGGTTCAAATATGAGTAAAGCATTTGTAACAACTGCAAGAAGACTATCTTTAAGGTGTATAATTTTATTTTAAATCGCGTTTAAAATAAAAAATAACATTCAGTTTCGTTTTATCCACTCAATAAAATCATTCAAATTCTCATGAGATTTCCCTCCCCTGATGCCATCCATGGTTTTCCTCTGAAGATCCAAAGCTCTCTCCTTGTAGCTCTTATGGCTCAAAACACTTTCCACCTTGTCCTCAATCTCTCCACGCCCAATAATCCCATTCTCATCTTTCCTCAGCCTCAATCCAATCTTCCACTCGTTGCAAATGTACGTCTCGTTCAGAAACTGGTCCGCGAAATACGGCCAACACACAAACGGCACCCCACCGCACACAACCCCCTCGACCGTCGAGTTCCACCCACAGTGGCTCACGAAACACGCGACTGACGGGTGGGACAGAATCTGCTGCTGTGGGGCCCACCGCACTATCAGCCCCCTCTCTCCCACCCTCTCCATAAAACCATCCGGGTACGTCTCCTCTGTATCCCCCCTCACGACCCACAAAAACGGCCTGCCCGTGAGCTCGAGCCCGAGTGCCAGCTCATCAAACTGTTCTCTCCCAAACCTGGTGAAACTGCCGAACGCAACGTACACGACGGAATTAGTCGGGTGGCGGTCGAGCCAGGCCAGGCTGGCGGGGTCCGGCGGCCAGAAATAGCCCAATGACTTCCTGTGGCCGGTGCTTGCCAGGAGAGGTCCTAAGGGCGTGATGTTTGGATATGCCGAGAACACACCCGTCTCTAAGCTGAATGACGAGTTGCAAATGTGGCGGTCGGCCAGTTTTAGTAGTGAATGGAACTTTCTCGAGTTGAAAGTGGGTTTGCACCCGAACGAAGCCCATATGAAGTTGGTTGAATGAATGGGTGGCGAGTCTGGCGCGAACCGAACCATCTCGTGCTTCTGGATTCGTCCTGAAAGTAAAACCACAAACATCTTTTCACTTGGAAGTTTATTAGTTAGTTAGGAATGCTTGGATACAAATTTCTCCAAAAAAATCCAATAATTTTAAATCAATCACTTTTTTTAACCAACCTTAACCCAATCCACTATCCCTCAATATTATCAATATAATTATTATATTTATAAAATCGGGGGAAGAGGGTGCCGTCCCACCAGACGAAGCGCACTATAAGAGGGTGAGCCTAGATCTTACAAGTTAATATCCAAAAAAAACCAAAAAAAACCCAAACAAAAAAATTAATATCCAAGCATAATCTTACAAGTTTTATATATATCGAAAGATGTTTACTCTACCATGGCTGTCTATGATCCCATCACTCACTAGCTTTGGTATGCTCAACAATGAGGCTGCCGCCAGGCCGGATACTGTCCAGCAGGCCACTTTTCTAAGCCCGGCTTTATCCGCCACACCAAGGGCCCACGTCATCGACCCGTCAGCTATAACACACGTCACTTTGTCGTCTCCCCTGCCTTCAGTACAATTTTTTCCATTTAATTTATTTATAACAGCCTCAAGCTCCGGGAGCATGACCTGGCACATTCCTTCTCTTAACCTGCTGATGTCATTTCTGTCCTCCCATGGCTCCAGCCCATCTGGGATCGAGATCAAGTTAACTGATTCTTGTAGTTTGTCTGAATCAGATATTGATTTGATGACACGTGCATGATTGAAGTCGGTGTTCACGACTGTGACCTTGATGTCGTGCTGCATTGCTAGACGTTGGGAGAGCTCGAGCATGAGGAGCACGTGGCCTTGTGCCGGGTAAGGTATGGCTATTGCGTGTGGTTTACCCATGTATACTACTTGTGTTTTGGCTTCACTGGTTTTTGCTTCATAAGTGATTGTGTGCAACTCTTCCAACAAACTACTAGCTTTATTTAGGTGCTGTGCTAAAATATTCTGGTCATGGAATTGGATATTTAGTATGGCAGTCTTTTATCCATGTGATTGAAGCATGTGATTGAAGAATATATTCACGTGAATTAAATCTTATTAGTGCATAAATCAGGCACTCCATGTGTGATTTAGGATTGTGTTTTAACTTTTTCTACAGAAACATGAGAGGCATGGAAAGTGGAAACATCATATGCACACTTTATTAGTTTGTACTAAATTTGTAGACATCTAAAGTTCTTCTTACATGAATTTTCATGTTTCCTTAATCCACTCTACAAACCTCATCAAATTCTTGTAAGAGTACACTTTCCAACACTTTCGCCACACTCGCCGCTCTTTCCTTAAACCCCAAATCACCCAAAACCCTTCCCAACTTGTCCTTAATCTCTTCACTCCCAATTATCCCACTCTCATCTTTCCTCAACCTCAATCCAATCTCCCACTCTCGTCGCAAATGTATGCCTCGTTCTCAAACTGTTCCGTGAGATACGGCCAGCACACAAATGGCACCCACTTGTAGTATGGGACATTACGTCCTGCCTAACGACCCACAAAACAGCCTGCCCGCGAGCTAAAGCCCGAGCGCCAGCTCGCGGAACTGTTGTTAAACACGGCAAAACTGCCGAAAGCGACGTAAACTACGGAGCCGGACGGGGTCCTCTGCTTCCCGATACGGCTGCTCGCCAAGAGTGGGCCCATGGGCGTTAGGCACATATAGGCCCGGAATACGCCGGCTTGAGATTATCGGACTAGTTGCAAATTTGCCAGCGTGTCAGTTCGAGAGGAGAGTGGAATCTTTTCCCCCTTTACTGTTTTAGCCCGGAAATCCATAGGTCGTGAATCCGACCTCCCATCCTGTCTGTCGTAGCCCTTCTAAGGTCCTGAGGTCTAACCGACCTCACGTTTAGGTCCAACTTGTCCCCAAGCCACCCGACCTTAATGTGCGTCAAGGTCGGCTGATTTACCTGGCTCTTGGAGGTCGTTACCTCGAGGTCGGGTTGTTACTGTAACCTCGGCATCTTAAAACCATGTCCGAACTACTTGGCCCAACACCTTTTCTCTTATCTTACGGGAGTTCTCCTAGCTCCGCCACAGCCAAGCCACTCTCTTAGATCGACGTACTGAGCTATTTTCTGGGTGTTGTATCACAACCGATTCCTCGACTTTACCCGGTCCCATAAATCGAGTTATTTCTGACGGGTCCCCATGATCCGGACCGACTTGATGTACGTCAGTCGACCCATTCGCACGTGCTTCTCATATGATCCGACCCAACACCCTTTTGAGAGCACTACCTCCCAGGAAGGGAGAATTGACTGAAAAGCTGAGCATCGTAAGTCTCATTGCCCAACGAAGACTTGACTGAACCCCACATTCAGCCTAAGGACGAATCAAGCATCAACTGGCTCTGCAGCTTAGCATCCTCGCCAAGATAGCCCGGAACCTCCTAGTCATTGATGCACTCCTCCCCTGCTCGGCACAAAATCACTGTAGTCCGCGCCTACTCGTACTTGGACGATCTAAGGGCTCGCGCGCCCAGCCGACCTCACACTTAAGGGTGTAACAATATCATATGTGAAGGTTTGTGCGCTGGCATGTATATATTAGTTTTTCTGCTCAACAATTCGATCTTTTATTTGGTCATCCCTGCTTCATTCAATTGGGTCCTCAATTAAGGGAAGCTATCTCATGAGACAGACGTTCCCGCTTGAGAGCTTATCTTTATTACTTTATGCTTTGTTGGTTGGAGCTTATCTTTTTCAAGATAAAAAAGATGCCACATTTCCCATGAATTTCAGCAAAACCATCCAAGTAAAAAGCTTTCTCACTTTGTTAATTCCTTTTTTTTTTTTTTTTTTTTTTTTTTTTTTTTTTTTTTTGTTATGTAAATAATTATTTTCAGTGGTTGTAGAATTAGCATTCCGAAATTCAGGTCTAGTTCGTTAGCATAGGATCACTTGTGGAGTTGATCAGGTTGTTAAAACTAAAAACTCAACTTATACCATTCTAATTTGGTGAAAAATGTCTCTTGACATTTATTTTCTTTCATTTCATGAGTTCCCTTTACACATTAAATCTGTCATCTACAGAGAAAAACGTAACCATCAGTTTTGATATCAGAATCTCCCTCTCCTTCTCCCTTCCCTCACACCGCTGGGTTCATAAGATCATCAGACGCCAAATCCCACAACGAACAGTCCGAATTGAACATATTATTATTATCATCAGACCCATCACTCCCCTTCCCATTCTCCTCGCACTCAGCCTTTCCCACCGTGGGCCCCACCAGCGCCATGCTCGTGCTCCCGGTGCACATACTCCGGTTCCACGGCGACACATCCCCTTCAAACTCATACTGATGAAACCCCACATCCGCCCCAGTAAACTCGAGGTCCCACGCCTTGCTGGCATTATTCATCCCGGGCTCCTTAATTGCTCGGGACAGACCAAACCGAATCTTCTCAACATCACTCTTGAGGTGGGCCCCGGAAGGCGGAGGGGGGAGATGGTGGATATTGATACGGCGCTTTGCGAGAAGGTGAAGCATCTCGTCTTTGAAGCAGCCGAGGGCTGCTTCTGCCAGGCTCGGAGCCTGAGGTGGCGGCGGCAGGGTCGCGATCTCGGTTATGAGATGGGAAAACGGCTTGTGGGTCACCGGGTCGATTCCCATGCCCGACAGCTTCTTCTTCAGCTTCGTGTTCCAGTGGTTCTTCACGTCGTTGTCCGTACGACCAGGCAGCTGCGCTGCTATAACCGACCATCTATTTTTTCGTCTCCCACCAAACAAAACACAAAATGAGGAAAATGATCGGCATCTTGAAACAAACTTTTACTAATATGTATTGGTAATTTTTTTACCGGTTTCCGAGTACGGAATGAAGAGTGACTATAGTCTGCTCCTCGGCCTCGGAGAATTGGCCGTGTTTGAGGTCCGGCCTCAGATAATTAGTCCACCGCAGTCTGCAGCTCTTGCCGCATCTCTGCAGACCTGAGAGAGAGAGAGAGAGAGAGAAACAAAAATGGAAATCAATCGTGTGTGGCTAACGAGCTAGAAATAATAAACGAGACTCGATTTTGAAGTGAGACCTGCGTGTTTGGGAATGAGGCGCCAGTTGCGGGTGCCGTGTTGGGCGATGTAAGACGAGAGCTTCTGATCCTCTTCAGGTGTCCATTGGCCCCGCTTCACGTTTTCCTTCTCGCAGCACGGGATTCGGCCCATTCCTCTGACTCGGAAACTCGTGTTCT
>BKCP01007404.1:375805-406305 GCA_008636005.1 Striga asiatica
GTTTTTTTTTTTTGTTATGCATTGCAAAGGTTTCCCGCAAGAGGGACCGGTCAGTAATTCTTTCATATGTGTGCCAGTGTGCGTGTGTGTACGTAGCCTGCCCTTTTCTTTTCTTCTCTTTATATTTGTCATATGTGTTTTAATTCAAGTTGTATTTAGTATTTACCACTTTATTATTGGGATTCACGAGTTCTGGAAAATAGATAAGATGTTTTCTAACCTAGTATTTTACGTTTGTTTTATTTTACTAAGGGCACCTGCATTGCTATCATTTATTAACCGTTTAAATAGATTGACACATGTCAATAAGAATGTGGCCAATGCATTTAAGTTAAAAAAAAAAAATATGGGACATACTGCTACCATTCAATGGCTTTAACGACTATTTGATAATAATTTGATATACATATTACAAAAATGCGGATCTGGATTAATCTGTTAAATGAAGTCGACATGGAAGGACAGTAGATGATCTCTTACTGGTTATTGCGTCTTCTTAGGTGGATCTCTTGTTTCCTGGAAAACTAAGAAGCAACAATTTTTTTCTATGTCCTTACCAGAGGCAGATACGATGCTATGAGTTCTACTGTTTTTGAACTACTATGGATGACCTACATTCTCGAGGTCTTCCATGTTCTTGTGCGCTTCCCCATTCCTCGTCTTGACAATAATGCAGACATATCTCAGCTAACCATGTTTTTCACGATCGTATAAGCATCTTAAAATTGATTGTTACTTTATGAGGGACAAATAGAAATCAAGGTTTGTGTTCTCCCAGGGGAAGCAGTCTTGACTCTTGCAGTCCAAGGCGGACTCTTGGAGTAGCTATGCGTGTGTTTGATCATTTGTAGTTATGTTGTTTTTTTCTGTTATTTCCTCACATGAAATAGTCGTGCTTTTCTTTTATAGTCGCGTAAAGTCTTATGTTGGTTGCTGATGGAGACGAGATCGCCCTCGCGTTCCTCGATAAATATGATCCGATGTCGTTGCTTAATTAATTATTTTATTACCTATTTCCTTATTATAATTAGATTTCCATATTTATGTTATTTAGAGGTAGGAAAATAATTATGTGGTTTTATCTTATTTAGCAAGTTAGGTTTGTGGGGAGTCTAAGATTATATATATCTGTATTCTCTTCAGTATCAAATGGTGAATGAATTTGAGTTTTTCTGATATTGTGAGTTCTTCACGAAAGAGTATCTCGTATCTTTCCCGTTCTTATTCACGCTCTACATCAGTTGGTATCCAGAGACCAGCCACGATCTGCGATGCCGCCAAAGAAAGCCAACAACGTGAACGACAACATCATTGAAGATCGATTTCAGAGGATGGACGATCGATTTGAAGGGATGGACGAGCGTTTCACGGACTTGTCTGCGGGGGTCGAGGAAATTCGACTGGCTATGAGGACCATGATGGAGGATGTGCGTACGAACCGCGACGCCGGCAACCTGGCACTTGTGGAGGGTTTCGAGGAGGCCGTGGTGGACGTGGTCATGGCGGGGCGCCCCGTCAACGTTCACCTGCGACTCTGACCGGCGAGGAGGGCGTTGAAGACACCATCAGCGTCGACAACCCTTTCGCTCAGGAGCAGCGCCGCAGGCCCAATGATGATGTGAGATTTGCGTAGGGGGAGCGTGTCAGAGGTCGCGACTTTTGAGGCTTCGGTGGAGGTGATCCTGGCCGTCGTCTTCAGGGGTACCAGCGAGGGGGTCATTTCTTTGAGGATGATGACGAGCCGATGGGCAGAGGTGATTTCCGTCGCCGCCACTTAGGGTTTCGCGAGGAAGATGACTGGTGGTGGGCGGACGGTGATCAACGACGGCGCGACGGGCCGGGCTTCGGTCCCTACGGACAGCGACGCCGCGACGGGCTGCAGCAGCGAGAATGGCCAGAATTTGCACAGGCCGATCAGCACCTCCGCGGATGGTTCGACCACGGCGTTGGTTAAGGCCGCGAACCGCAACGACGTGATGTGCGCAAGGTGGACGGCGGTAGTGAGTTGCGCGAGGATCTCGGGTTTCGGGTTGAGATTCCCGAGTTTTCGGGCGGAGCGGATGCAGTGGAGTTCCTCGATTGGTGGACCATCGTTAAGTCCGCCCTCAAGTTTAAGGAGGTCCTTGACGAACGGCGTGTAGCTCTTGTCGCCACGCGATTCCGTGGACGGGCGGCGACATGGTGGATGCAACTCACGAGTTTGCGGCATCGCCAGGGAAAGCCAGAGATCTCCACTTGGATGCAGTTCCGTAAGTACGTGGAACGTGAATTTCTCCATTTTAATTATGATCATGTGGTTTATCAATAGTTGCATAATTTGCGGCAAGTCCCGCGTTCTGTTTCTTATTATACGGAGGACTTTTATCGTCTTGTCGAAGGGCCAGTTGGTTGCTCGCTATGTGGGGGGTTTGAATATTGCTATACAAGATATGCTTAGTCTTGTTGTTCTGGAGTCGATTTCGGATGCACATCAACGGCCCTCATTGTGGAGAACCAGTTAGCTCGAAAGGCGGGCCTGACCAGTGGTGTTGCAGGTGCGGGTTTGCATTCCGGGCGTGGGATACCTGCTTCGGGAATGCACTCGGGCTCAGGGCTGACAATGGGGCGCGGATCGACGGCCAGCGGTGGGCTGCCGCGGTCGACCGGCGACTTAAGGACGACGCCAACCGCGAGTATGCAGCGGGCTGGTGGCGGGTTTCGATGATTTGGGTGCGGTGAGCTTGGGCATCAACAGGCGGCTTGTCCAAAAGGGACCGGGTCGCGTGCTTTGTTCGCCGAGGAGACAACAGAATATTCGGCAGCTGCAGCATATGATGACCCTCCTATTTTTGACAAAGAGCCCGAGGTTCCAAAGGTGCATGTCTCGGGAGACGTGGGACACGCTCTTGTCCTTCGTCGCTCTTTTTTGTCCCCACCTGTCATTTCCACTGATGAGGGCCTGCGTCGACAACTTTTCGAATCTACGTGCACCGTGGGCGGTCGGGTGTGTCGTTTTGTTATTGATTCCGGGTCATGCGAGAACGTGATATCTGACGAGGCTGTGGCGAAGCTTGGATTATCGTCGGCGCCGCATCCGGATCCTTATGCTCTCGCGTGGATATGGTGTGACGACGTTGTCCCTATTAACAGGCGTGTTGGTGTCTTTTTCTATTGGCTTTGCATATATGGATGAGGTGTAGTGCGATGTCGTGCCTATGGATGATTGTCACCTTTTATTAGGACTCCCGTGGCAGTTTGATCGTGTCGTGGTTCATGATGGGCGCCTTAACACGTATGGATTTCTGTTTGAGGGCAACCGCGTTGTCTTACATCCCTCGGCTCCCCGGTCGGTTCCTTTGCAATAGACGTCGCCGACATTGTTTCTTTCTCGGGATGGGCCGCGTGGGGACTTGGTTGGAGCAGTGGACACTCGTTCTGTGGTCTTCGACGTGGGCGATGACGGCTCAGACGGAGACAAGATCGATTTGGATTTGAGGGTGAATCCTTCTCAACCGGGGGAGGATGATGGAGACGAGATCGCCCTCGCGTTCCTTGATTAATATGATCGGATGCCGTTGCTTAATTAATTATTTTATTACCTATTTTCTTATTATAATTAGGTTTCCATATTTATGTTATTTAGAGTTAGGAAAATAATTATGTGGTTTTATCTTATTTAGCAAGTTAGGTTTGTGGGGTGTCTAAGATTATTTATATTTGTATTCTCTTCAGTATCAGACGGTGAATGAATTTGAGTTTTTCTGATATTGTGAATTCTTCACGAGAGAGTATCTCGTATCTTTCCCGTTCTTATTCACGTTCTACATCAGTTTTTATTTTTAGTTAGACAACGAAGTTTTAGCATAGTAATACATATTAGTCGAGACAACTGTTGAGTCAAAAGGGTTGCGCCCATTTCATTTGACAGCAGGCAAAAGAAGAAAAAAATGGGAAAGGAAGCAGCCTAGAAGCACGCAATTGAAGAATCTGAGTGCAATGTTCACATTGAATTTCCCTCTATAAATAGTTGGGCAATTTGATGAATGGAAACACCACAACAAATACAGAAACACAGAAAGAAAGAGAAAAAAAAAGAGAGTTAAAAGAAGCAAAATATTTAGCTTCTGTGTGTATTTGAATTGTGAGTTGTGAGTGAGTTTGAGAGTGTTTTGTAAACACGAGTGTAATTTTTCTTTCTAATAAAATATCTGCAGTAGTCCGGAGACGTAGGCATTATTGGCCGAACACCGTTATCAAATTGGTGTGTCTAATTTTTATTTTTTATTTCACTTTTAGATCCGACTTCATGGAAATTTCAGCGTATTTTTCTTAACAACTGGTATCAGAGCCAGATTGTTAATTCTGTATTTTTTTGTGTGGTGTTACTATTCCGTTGAAAAACGTGAATAGTACCAATTTTGTCGGCGCTACAATTTATCTACCGACGTGTTTTAAAACACGGTAGTTCACAAAAATTGCAGAAACGATCCGACAGAGAAGTCAGATCAGAGTCGAAGTGATGGTTGCAGACGAAGGAAAAATGAAAATTGAAAAGTTCGATGGTGCGGACTTTGGCTTTTGGAAAATGCAGATCGAGGATTAGCTGTACCAAAAGAATATGTATCAACCACTCACGGGAAAGAAACCAAAGGACATGAAGGAGAAAGAATGGAGTCTCCTTGACAGACAAGCCCTTGGAGCCATTCGACTGACGTTGTCCCGTAATGTTGCTTTTAACATTGCAAAAGAAAAGACGACGGCAGGCCTCATGAAGGCTCTTTCCAACATGTACGAGAAACCATCAACCTCAAACAAAGTTCATTTGATGAGGCGATTGTTCAACCTGCGGATGACCGAAGGTGCTTCGGTGGCACATCATCTCAATGAGCTCAACACCATCACAACCCAGTTGAGTTCAGTTGAGATCGAGTTCGATGATGAAGTACGGGCTTTAATACTTTTGTCTTCCCTACCAGAAAGTTGGAATGCTACGGTCACGACTGTGAGTAGCTCATCGGGAAGCAATAGATTGAGACTTTATGATGTTCAAAATTTGGTTCTCAGTGAAGAGATCCGGCGGAGAGAGTCGGGTGAACCATCGACCTCTTCTGTATTGCATACAGAGTCAAGAGGAAGAAGTTCAACCAAAGAAAGCAGACACAACAAATCAAAGGGAAGAAGATCCAAATCCAGAAATCATCGTAGTTCCCAAAACTCGAAGTCGATCGAGTGCTGGAATTGTGGGAAGACCGGGCACTACAGAAACCAGTGCAAGAGTGCACCGAAGAATCAAGAGGCAAAAGAAGAGGCAAATATTGCTTCATCCTTAGGAGGAGATATGCTGGTATGTTCTTTGGAGAACAGAGAAGAGTCTTGGGTGTTAGACTCTGGAGCATCCTTTCATGCTACCTCACAGAAGGAAGTACTCGAAAATTATGTTCCTGGTAACCTTGGTAATGAGCAATCATGTGAGGTTGTAGGGAAAGGTGCAATAAAAATCAAGCTGAGCGGGTCTGTATGGGAATTGAAAAATGTTAGACATATTCCCGACCTGACGAAAAATTTAATCTTTGTGGGCCAGCTAGCCAGTGAAGGCTACACGACAATCTTCCATGGTGATGATTGAAAAATTTCAAAGGGTGCGATGACAATTGCTCGAGGCAAAAAGAGTGGTACTCTTTAAAAAGAACATGAGCATGTCATCTGATTGCAGTTGCAGCAAATGAAAATCCCAATCTATGGCACCAAAGACTTGGGCATATGAGTGAAAAAGGGATGAAGATCATTCACTCAAAAGGAAAATTACCAAGCCTCCAGTCAATAGAAATTGATATGTGTTAATGTTGTATACTTGGAAAGCAGAAGAAAGTCAGCTTTCAAACAAGTAGAAGAACTCCAAAGAATGAGAAGCTTGAGCTCATCCACTCTGATGTTTGGGGTCCAACGACTGTCCCATCCGTTGGTGGGAAGCAATACTTTGTGACTTTTATCGATGATCACTCCAGAAAGGTTTGGGTTTTCTTTCTGAAACACAAGTCAGAAGTATTTGAGGCTTTCAAGATTTGGAAAGCTGTGGTGGAAAATGAGACAGGCTTGAAGATCAAGAAGCTCAGATCCGACAACGGTGGTGAATATGTAACCACCAGATTCAAGAAGTTTTGCTATGTGCACGGGATCAGAATGGAGAGAACCGTGCCTGGTACGCCTCAACACAATGATGTAGTTGAGCGTATGAATCGAACGTTGACTGAAAGAGCCAGAAGCTTGCGTGTGCAGTCAGGCCTACCAAAGCAGTTCTGGGCAGAAGCAGTCAACACAGCAACTTACTTGATCAACCGAAATCCATCGGTACCATTGGATCACAAGTTACCAGAAGAGGTATGGAGCGGAAAAGAAGTAAAACTCTCACATCTTAGAGTTTTCGGGTGTGAAGCATATGTGCACATCAGTGATCAAGGCAGAAACAAACTTGATCCAAAATCAAAGAAGTGTACCTTCCTTGGTTATGGTGAAGATGAGTTTGGCTACCGCATATGGGATGATGAAAATAATAAGATGATCCGCAGCAGAGATGTCATCTTTAATGAAAGAGTAATGTATAAGAACTGGCATAACACAAGTGCCAGCAACTCAGAAGCGAGTGGGCCAGTTTATGTTGAGGTGGAAGATATCCCAGACAGTCCTATAATGAGGAGTCCTCAGTCAGAGGAATCAAATGAAGAAAGTGATGTGCAATCAGAACCTCCTACTCCAGCTCCTGTATTGAGAAGGTCCTCTTGGCCCCATGTACCTAACAGGAGATACATGAACTACATGCTGCTGACTGATGGAGGGGAGCCTGAAAATTACATGGAAGCTTGTCAAACCACAGATGCTAACAAGTGGGAGCTTGCCCTGAAGGACGAGATGAAGTCCTTGATCTCAAATCAGACATGGGAACTAGTCAAGTTACCTATGGGAAAGAAAGCACTTCACAACAAATGGGTGTATCGAGTGAAGGAAGACCATGATGGTTCTAGGAGATACAAAGCCCGACTGGTTGTCAAAGGATTTCAGCAGAAAGAAGGATTTGACTATAAAGCTCAATACTATCAGGACTGTGTTAAGTATTGTGGCTAGTGAAGAGCTTTACCTAGAGCAATTAGACGTGAAGACTGCATTTCTTCACGGAGACCTGGATGAGGAGATCTATATGCACCAGCTTGAAGGTTTTTCAGAAGGAAAGAAGGATATGGTGTGCAAATTGAAGAAGAGCTTGTACGGCCTGAAACAAGCTCCAAGACAGTGGTATAGGATGTTTAAAAGCTTCATGCACAAGGAAGGTTTCCAGAAGTGCAATGCTGATCACTGTTGTTTCTTTAAAAAGTATGAGTCCAGCTATACCATCTTGCTACTTTATGTCGATGACATGTTAGTAGCAGGATCAGATATGAAAGACATCAAAAAATTGAAGATGCAGTTGTCAAAAGAATTTGACATGAAGAACTTAGGCCCAGCAAAGAAGATTCTTAGAATGCAAATCACGAGAGATACGCAAAAGGGAGTTTTGTAGTTATCTCAAGCAGAGTACATCAACCGTGTCTTGCAGAGATTTAACATGGATAAGGCTAAACCAGTTAGTACACCTTTGGCCAGCCATTTTCGTGTATCTAAGGATCAGTCTCCTCAAACAAAAGAAGAAGAAGAGTTTATGGCTAAGATTCCTTATGCTTCAGCCATTGGAAGTTTGATGTACGCGATGGTCTGTACGAGGCCAGACATTGGCCATGCAGTGGGAGTTAGCAGGTTTATGTCAAATCCAGGAAAAGCTCATTGGGAAGCAGTCAAATGGATTTTGAGATATCTACGGGGCACAACAGAAAAATGTCTGTATTTTAGAAAAGGAGATCTAAAGTTACAGGGCTCGTAGATGTAGACTTTGGAGGTGAAGTTGATCACCGAAGAAGTACCACCGGTTATGTTTTCACTGTCGGGGCTACAGCTATTAGTTGGATGTCGCGGATACAAAAGATTGTTGCTCTATCCACTACAGAGGCTGAGTATGTGGCAGTGACAGAAGCCAGTAAAGAATTGATATGGCTTCAAGGATTGTTAGCAAGTTGGGTTTCACTCAAAAAGAAAGTGTCTTGCACAGTGACAGTCAGAGTGCAATACATCTGGCAAAGAACTCGGTGTTTCACTCCAGAACTAAGCACATTGACATACGATATCATTTCATCAGATCTCTTCTTGAGGATGAAGTGTTGACTTTGAAGAAGATTGTAGGAAGCAAGAACCCGGCAGATATGCTAACGAAGGTGGTGACCATTGATAAACTGAAGTTGTGCTCAACTTCAGTTGGCCTGCTAGAATAATGGACCAGAGAAGACTACTGCAGTAATTGAGGTGTGAGGACAGATTAAAATCAGTCCTCAAGTGGGAGATTGTTGAGTCAAAAGGGCTGCGCCATTTCATTTGACAGCAGGCAAAAGAAGAAAAAAATGGGAAAGGAAGCAGCCTAGAAGCACGCAATTAAAGAATCTGAGTGCAATGTTCACATTGAATTTCCCTCTATAAATAGCTGGGCAATTTGATGAATGGATACACCACAACAAATACAGAAACACAGAAAGAAAGAGAGAGAGAGAAAAAAAAGAGAGTGAAAAGAAGCAAAATATTTATCTTATGTGTGTATTTGAATTGTGAGTTGTGAGTGAGTTTGAGAATGTTTTGCAAAAACGAGTGTAATTTTTCTTCTTAATAAAATATCTACAGTAGTCCGGAGACGTAGGCATTATTGGTCGAACTCCGTTATCAAATTGGTGTGTCCAATTTTTATTTTTTATTTCACTTTTATAGATCCAACTTCATGGAAATTTCAGCGTATTTTTCCCAACAACATCTTTCAGGGTAAGTTTGTATGTAGTTTTCTTCTTCGTCGTCGTGCATGCGTACAATTTACTTGAGAATTGAAAATGGAAAACTTTTCCCCATTTATGCTCTAAATTCAACAATCACCAAATTTATCCTCTATTTTCATAACTTTATTTACCACCAATAAACATGGCCACAATATCACATCTTAGCTAAATCGCGCAGCAATTAGACCTTTAATAGATCCAACAAATGCAAAAAGAATGACAATTAGAGTTACAAACCAATATACCCTAAAAAGAATCGATTTTGGGGTCCAAGGTCAGATGTTTTTCTGCACCAGGTACATCTCGACTGGGAAATATACCACAATGGGCCAAAAATTGATGGCCTCAGCTACTCCCACTACTTGATCGAAATAAGGAAAAAGAATGGCAAATCATGTGGTGAACGCAACGTATGTTGTTCTAAGGCACATCCTCATAGGGTTTAGCCTGAAAACCGTCGCTTCTTTGAGGTTGTAATGCACGAATCTATTGTTCGGAAACTTCTCGACAAATGATTTTTCGATACTCGCATAGAGAGGCTAAATACCTAGCAATGTATAAGATACAAAATGAATTTAATTTTTTCATGTAGTAGAACGAGATATATTAAATTAGGCTAAATTTCATTTTTACTATACTATGTTGGCAATAATGCTAAGGAGCCAACAGCCAATAGGACAGCTCCATGTGGGGCTGCCCCACATTCATAACGGAGCCAACAGTTGACTCCTTAGCATTACTGACTATGTTGGTCATTTTTCAAAAAATGTCCATCGTATAGGGCGTCATAAAAAATTGTCCACTAAGTTGTCCTTTTACTTAAAATTCGAACAAAAACCAGCATAGTGTACTATGTTAACTATTGTACGAGTTTTGATAAAAATGGCAACTTAGTGGACCATTCTTTATGACGCCCTATATGATTGACATTTTTTTTGTAAATGACCAACATAGTGGACAATTTTTGAAATTTTGTCTATTAAATCAATGAGACGGATAATTCCAATACAAAATTCTTTGATAGATTAATTCAAATAAAATATAACTGCTATTTTTAAAATAATAAAAATGCCACCAAAATTTTCTTTCTATTCTACAACCTAGCTTTCGTACTAGTGCAATGCATGAGTTCGCGATATAAATATATAAGCTAAAATAATAATTTTATTTATTTATTTTACTTTATCATTGTTTATAATAACTTAATATTCAATTAAAAGTATATTTATATTATTTTAAAGTTTAAAATATCATGTTTTCACAATATTTCATAAAATATTAATATAATATTTTTACATACAACCATTAGTTTCTCCTTTTAATTTTATTTATTTGATACTTTTGAATTATTGTATATACCTGCTTTTATATTATTAACATAATATTTCAAATCTATGTGAAAAGAATTTTTAATGGATAATCGAGTTTAATTCATGAAAATCTTAGATTTCTAAGTACATTAATATTGATGATTCTCAATAAATTAATTTGAGGTTAAATTTGTTTAGCTGATCATATTAATATTTATCTAAAATAATAGAATCTTTTCAAAGTATCATCTAGCATAATTTGATGATCAACTCTAGTGTATTGTAGAGGGGCCAGTGTCCCCTCCAAAATTTGTAATATTTAGGGTATATATATATATAGGGGGAACGGATCAAATGCGGTCAGCTCTTAAAATGCGCCCAGCTCTTAAAATGCGGACAACTCTTAGCAACTACAGACAACTAACCTAGCAACTACATAGAACTAACCTAGCAACTACATAGAACTAACCTAGCAACTACAGGGAACTAACCAAGTTACTACTAACCTAGCAACTACAGAAAACTAACCTAGCAACTACTAACTTAGCAACTACAAAGAACTAACTTAGCAACTACATAGAACTAACCTAGCAACTACAGAGAACTAACCTAGTAACCTAGCAACTACATAGAACTAACCTAGCAACTTCAGACAACTAACCTAGCAACTACAGACAACTAACCCAGCAACTACAGAGAACTAGCCTAGCAACTACATAGAACTAACATAGCAACTACAGAGAACTAATCTAGTTGGAAGATAGTTGTCAACGGTCAACGCCAGAAGTCAACGGATTTCGCCGAAAGTCAATGCCGGAAGTCAACGATCAACGCCGGAAGTCAACGGTCAACGCGGGAGTCAACGAGTCAAAATAATATTTAAATAATTAAAATAATAAATAGAAAAGAGTAAATCTTGGCCACACATGATGTACCAAATCTTGTGGCTAAAAATGAGTCTCACGTCCTCACTTTAAATAAGTGGATGCATTGGAACCAATCTCTCTATATATATATATATGATTAGTACATCATTTTTCACATAAACTCCCACAACTATATTAAAATAATAATTGTATTTCTTTTTCTACAAATAATTCAACTACAATTTTTCTATTTTTATACTTTTGCATACCATTTTTCTAATTTTTATAAATTGAATGTACTGTAAATATGCTAAAACATAAAATTGGTAATTTTTTAAAAAAAAGACCATATATAATATGTTTAATGGAAAGAAAAAATATCAAAACTATTATCTATTATTATTGAGTCATCAGTTGAGAGAACAGTCAATCTATTTGTTATTATAAAGTTTGAAACTTTATAATTATATTGCATTATAATTATATAAAATTTATAATACAACTTTCTATTTTTTTATGTACATTAAATTAAATCAATGATTAATAAAAAATATATAGTCCTTTTCAAAATAAATTTTTAGATCCGCCCTTGGTCAACTTTTATGTATATGTAATTATATATATTTCATTTGGCGTGAGGGCTGAACGCCTAAAAGAAGTATTTGTTGTGTGACATGGAGCAACTAAAGGAGTTGAAGATAGAGATCAGAGAGTGGGAACGATATGCCAAAAAAAGGAGGTGACTTAAAGTGATCACTTGAAGGACTTATATCAGCAACGACTCCATATACGGAGCAAATACAAGGAGTTATTTATGTGTGATTTTACACCATATTTATATAGTATTTAGAGCTTATTATAAAGAAAAATAACAAGAGATATTCAACTTTATTATAAGTGGTATTGGTGCTTTATAGCACTTTAGTTAAAGCTAAAATGAAATATAGCCATCTTTCTAAGAAAGATGAAATATAGCCATTTTGGTGAGTGAAAATATCTCATTGCCCTTAGATTTATTTTGCTGAATTTTTTCCTTTTTCACACTTTTCCCTTCTTCACTTCACCGTTCACGCGCCTCCTTTCACTTTAATTTTTCATTTTTCATTTTTCCCCCCTTCTCACAATTCAAGCTTCCTCTTTCATACGGCGAAATCGACTATTGAAGCCCCCTTCCACCAAAACTTGAAAAACATTTCAGAGAGTGCATCGAGTGCTCGAAATCGACTATTGAATCCGTTGAGTGCTCTCCTCTCATCGATTTTTTTTTTTTTTTTTTTTTGCTTGTCCTCGTCCATCGATTGCTCTCGTCCTACGCCCGCAAAGAGGCTCACGGCCGAGAATGATTTTTTTTTTTATTTTATTTTTAGGCGATTTTTAGGGTTTTTAGTAAAAATGTGTATTTTGAGTTCAATTATTTTTTTTTCGATTGAAATGTGTATGGTTAAATTGTGGAAAGCCTATTCACGAAGGTGTATGTGTGTCTATGTGCTTCGATTCGGTAATTGTTGTTTTTGTAGTGTGCATTCTTAAATGTACCCTTTTTAGGATATTTTTCTTCAATTCTCATTTTTTGTAAAAATGTAAATTGAGGCATTTCTTCATTTTCTTAATTTGAAAACGGATCTTCAAACAAATCCCTTAGCTCTTTGTGGTGCTTTTGTTGGAACATGGCAGAAATGACATCTACTGATGAGGTATGATGTTTTTTGGTGAACAAATATTTTTGTAGTTTATGTGAAAAAAAAGTATTTTTTTGTTCAAGAAACTGGTCAGTTTATGTTTCAGAATTTTAGATTTTTTGCTCAAGAAAGAGTTTTGTAGTGTATGTGAAAAAGATTCTGTTTTGTTGTTCAATGTTGAAGAAATTGTTTGTTGAACATAAAACGATATAGAAACCGGTTTCTTGAGCAAGAAACCTGTTCAAGAAATGTTCAAGAAGCCTGTTTCTTCTTTAAACAAAGAAGAAACAGGTTTCTTGTTTCTTGCTCAAGAAACCTGTTTCTTGCTCCAAGAAACCAGTTTGACAGATTTGTATTTATATTATAATTTTTTATGTCTAAATATCTTGTTTTTATATAAGTACGAACTGTTAAAAAAAATATTAATTAATTGCTTCATGATTTTAGGGTGATAGTTGGACTTGGAGATGGCAGGCAGGTCGCAAGTGGCGTGGTAAAATAAATTGTCATACGAAGACAAAATTAATTAGCCACATAACGAAGCAGCTAGAGGGTTGTGACCAACTTAGTGAGTTTAAACAATCATGTTTTGGTCAGTTTTTAAGTTTCGATGCAAGAGCGTTTTATAGTGGAATGCTATTGATTGCTTTACTTGGTAGAGAGGTAGTTGTAGATTCCGCTCTAGAGAACGACCGTTGGTTTAGAATAGGCGGTAAATATTATAAATTTGGTAAAATTGAGTTTTGCCAAATTACCGGGTTGAAGTTTGGGGTCTCGTCGTTCATCCCGGACGAGAATGAGAGTATACCACCACCGAGAGATGGGGTATATCGCCGCCACTATGACGGACGTAGTTTAGTCGGTGGCGATTTGTTGAATGATTTCAACAACGGTAAATTTAAGGAGGAGCCCGACGATGCATTAAAGGTTACACTGATATTGGTTGCTCATTTCTTCATCTTTTCACCCATTCTAGAGCCGCTGTACCAATTTGGTTGTGGGCCTTAGTGGAGGATTTGGAGATGTTTGGGACATTTCCATGGGGTGCGTATTCATTTCAACGTCTGTACCATTATCTTGATGTGGCTACTCGTGAGCCTGATGAGGGTGGTGAAGTTCAGTTCAACATCCATGCATACTTGATGCCTCTGCAAGTACCTTTACATTTAAAAGATTTTTTGTTTATTTTCCGTTTCAATATTTTTGTTTATCTCCCCATCTCCTTGCATTGTGTTATCTGATCGTGCAATTATGTAGTCATCCAATCTCTTAAAAACTTCCCCAAAAGCCCGATTAATGGCTTCGGGGACGACCTGACTCAACGTTCTTTCAACTATCAAAGGCACCAAGTCCTTCAGACAGTTTGAGACTTCTTCCTTCACCCATCTTTTGATGCAATCCTTGTCTATTGCCGAACTTTCTCATTCCCTCGGCACCCTTTCTTGGTCCTCCCTTTCTTCACCAGCATCAGGCACAACATCACGAGACTTTTTCAAATATCTCTGCATTGCCGGTTCAACCCCAATGACAATTCTAATTCAGTGCCAACCATATAGGGTGCATCTCTCTCACCCTCCAACACAGTCATTGGTGAACATTTAATCTACATAGAAAAGGGCAAGAAAAATAAGAAAATTCTCATAGCAAGAACGATGCATGCAAGAATTTAATGAATAATAAACAAACTTACCTCATCTTCATCCAACTCATGCAAACGATAAAAAGGTTTTTTCGGGAATATCCACCGTGTGCCTCTCGGTAGGCCATCCCCGATCTTTGTCAATCCTCCAGCCTCATGTACAAAATCGGGCATCATCTCACAAGCCCATATCTGTTTAGGAAAAAACAATTCGTAAATGGTCTTTTATAACATATTGAAAACGGAAAATAAACAAAAAATCTTTTAAATGTAAAGGTACCTGCAGAGGCATCAAGTATGCATGGATGTTGAACTGAACCTCACCACCCTCATTAGGCTCACGGGTAGCCACATCAAGATAATGGTACAGACGTTGGAATGAATACGCACCCCATCATGGAAATGTCTCAAACATCTCCAAATCCTCCACCAAGGCCCACAACCAAATTGGTACAGCGGCTCTAGAATCGGGTGAAAAGATGAAGAAATGAGCAACCAATATCAATGCAACCTTTAATGCATCGTCGGGCTCCTCCTTAAATTTACCGTTGTTTAAATCATTCAACAAATCGCCACCGACTAAACTACGTCCGTCATAGTGGTGGCGATATACCCCATCTCTCGGTGGTGGTATACTCTCATTCTCGTCCGGGATGAACGACGAGACCCCAAACTTCAATCCGGTAATTTGGCAAAACTCAATTTTACCAAATTTATAATATTTACCGCCTATTCTAAACTAACGGTCATTCTCTAGAGCGGAATCTACAACTATCTCTCTACCAAGTAAAGCAATCAATAGCTTTCTACTATAAAACGCTCTTGCATCGAAACTTAAAAACTGACCAAAACATGATTGTTTAAACTCACTAAGTCGGTCACAACCCTCTAGTTGCTTCGTTATGTGGCTAATTAATTTTGTCTTCGTATGACAATTTATTTTACCACGCCACTTGCGACCTCCCTGCCATCTCCAAGTCCAACTATCACCCTAAAATCATGAAGCAATTAATTAATATTTTTTTTAACAGTTCGTACTTATATAAAAACAAGATATTTAGACATAAAAAATATAATATAAATACAAATCTGTCAAACTGGTTTCTTGGATCAAGAAACAGGTTTCTTGAGCAAGAAACAGAGCAAGAAACAGGTTTCTTGCTCAAGAAAGTGAAGAAACATGTTTCTTGAGCAAGAAACAGATTTCTTGAGAACCTGTTTCTTGCTCAAGAAACCAGTTTCTTGCTCAAGAAACCAGTTTCTTGACAAGAAACCTGTTTCTTCTTTGTTCAAGAAGAAACAGGTTTCTTGAACATTTTTTGAACAGGTTTCTTGCTCAAGAAACCGGTTTCTATATTGTTTTATGTTCAACAAACAATTTCTTCAACATTGAACAACAAAACAGAATCTTTTTCACATACACTACAAAACTCTTTCTTGAGCAAAAAATCTAAAATTCTGAAACATAAACTGACCAGTTTTCTTGACCAAAAAAATACTTTTTTTTCACATAAACTACAAAAATATTTGTTCACCAAAAAACATCATACCTCATCAGTAGATGTCATCTCTGCCATGTTCCAACAAAAGCACCACAAAGAGCTAAGGGGTTTGTTTGAAGATCTGTTTTCAAATTAAGAAAATGAAGAAATGCCTCAATTTACATTTTTACAAAAAATGAGAATTGAAGAAAAATATCCTAAAAAGGGTACATTTAAGAATGCACACTACACTTCAAAAAGTCTCATTTACATCCATTCCAAAAACTCTCTAATCTTTTTTCTTCGGCTCGAACCACCCAACTTTCAGGGACATAAAAACTCATTATACTAGGTTCAAAAGACCCCAATCACTTATGATTTAAACACCTAAGAACAAAGCTTAAGTCTCCCTTTTCTTTCGCATTTTCTCATGAATTCAAGGCCAACTAACAAGGCCCTAAGTACTGAATTTTAAATTCAAATAAACACATAGACTCAGCAATGGAAACACATAACAGGTACAACAACACAACTCAAGCAATTTAGGGTTCAAACACAACATAACATGTTCTTCATTTCCCTCTTTCTCATTCTGTAACTAATTTTCTCAACTTTTCCAAATAATTCAAGGCCAAGATAGTTGAGCAATAATTCAAGGCCAAGATAGTTGAGAAATTGGGGCTCCTCCAACAGAGTAAGAAAAAGGAAAAAAAACAAAAACAACAATTACCGAATCGAAGCACATAGACACACATACACCTTCGTGAATAGGCTTTCCACAATTTAACCATACACATTTCAATCGAAAAAAAAAATAATTGAACTCAAAATACACATTTTTACTAAAAACCCTAAAAAGCGCCTAAAAATACAAAAAAAAAAAAATTCATTCTCGGCTGTGAGCCTCTTTGCGGGCGTAGGACGAGAGCAATCGATGGACGAGGACAAGCACCTTAAATCGATGAGAGTACAAGCACACAAAAAAAAATCGATGAGAGGAGAGCACTCAACGGATTCAATAGTCGATTTCGAGCACTCGATGCACTCTCTGAAATGTTTTTCAAGTTTTGGTGGAACGGGGCTTCAATAGTCGATTTCGCCATATGAAAGAGGAAGCTTGAATTGTGAGAAGGGGGGAAAAATGAAAAATGAAAAATTAAAGTGAAAGGAGGCGCGTGAACGGTAAAGTGAAGTGAAGAAGGGAAAAGTGTGAAAAAGGGAAAAATTCAGCAAAACAAATCTAAGGGCAATGAGGTATTTTCACTCACCAAAATGGCTATATTTCATTTTAGCTTTAACTAAAGTGCTATAAAGCACCAATACCACAATCAAATACCTGGTAGCCTCCGACGAGATGAAGGACGACACACGCGTTAGCTAAGTCGACAAGCCAATAGGGCTCGTAAAACCCGAACCCGGTCAAGAGATTTCCGGGAGTCGAATTCCCAAATGCGGCATAACCGAAACCCCCACAGCATAAGTAGAAGAGTGTCTTCATGCAAACGGCTATTACTGATGCCCTCTTCATTGTCACTTTTTCCGGGGGAGTCGACCTCAAAGTATCCTTTCAGATGATCAGTCTAGTCTATGTTAAACTCTTCACCACTTATTGCTGAATGAATAAATACATAAGTAAAAAAGAAAATACTAACCATTATCTCGAGGAAAATAATGGAAAATAGGAAAGCGAAGGCAATGTGTCCAAGCGCTTGAGAAATCGACCATACTTTTTTAGCCACAGTCGACGTGTGAACTCCACCGATGCTACCTTTTATTTCTCCATTTTCTGTAAAGAAAAACTAGTACATGGTGAAAAAAAATTGACAAGTTTAATTATAGTCTTAAGGTGTTTCTGAAAAAGAAATGGAGTACTATTTATACCTGTAACTTTTGCCAGGCCAAGACCAGACCCAATAGTCGAGTAGACGAATGACATGATTGCGGCAATGATGGAAAGCCACTCGGTGTTTCGAAAGTCGGGTATTTGGGAAAGTATCGCTTGAACGAATCCGAATATAAGCATGTAATAAGTTCCATCATATTCACACGCAGATTTGTGGCCTTGGCTGTGGAAACAATTGGATCTCTGTATTGCCCTGAAGCCCATTGGAAAAGTGTGAAAAATTGTTGAAAATGGCTAATGCTAAGAAAGTGCAAGGGAAATATAAATTAAAGAATAATACAGAAATGACCCATAAATGTCTAGCCAAATCCCAAAAAATTTTAAAAAAAATAAAACAAAAAAATCCAGTGTCCATATATGCTATGTTTTGTGAAAAATAACCTAATACAAATATCCACAAAATCTAATTGCGAATTCTTTGAAAAAAAAAAAAAAGTTGAAAAGAATACCTCGTGGTGATGGATGCTGTAATTGTATAGACAATACCGAGCTTGATGAAGTTTATTCTGACAACAATACCGCATATCCAGGCGCTCTTCTTTCCTGAGACACACACCAAAATTTCTTACCAAATCATGTGATTTTCTCCAAAACACTTATTAACCAAACACAATTTTATCTGCACTTTTGCTCATATCTGATTCGCGCTTCGATTCCAGAAAGTCAATTCAAACCTAACTCTTGTAATTAATTAACAAAACAAGGGAAGACAATCACATATCTCAACAAATTAAACTAATAAAATGAAGACAAGGTTTGAATAGATTACCTAGTATTCTCCGAACAGCATCCAAGTAAGATCCATTCCTATGGAGGGCAGTGGCGTCCGAAGACTCGTAGCAATTGATAAGGAGAAAAGCGGAGAAAAGCGGAGGTGAGGGTGAACGAGGCGAAGGCCAGCATAGCAAGTGGGCCCCTGGCCCACCCGAGCTTCGATACGCTCCATGCCAACGACAGCACGCCCGAGCCTATCACTGCCGTTATTATATGGGCCAAGGCCGTCCATATCGTGCCCGACCGCCCGCCAACACACATATTAACTCAATCTTTGCCTTTGGCTTTAGTTATGATCAAATACACCAAAATATTGAACGGATATGGAAATATCTAGACTGCTCGTTTCCTGCTGTGTGGATTGATTTTAAAGGTGTAAAGAATGGAAACTTGTATTAATAAACCAGTAAATCAAACGGTTCTTGTCATGAATAATGGATACGCATTAGTCAAAGCAAAGCCCTGAAAATAAGGCGAAAATAAGGAAGAGGAAGTACCATAGAAAAAAGGTACCACGTCAGCAGTGTTTTAGATATTTGTTGACATGTTTATGCATTGGGGTGTTGAAGACAGCTGAAGTTTTTGTTATTTTCGATTTTTTTTCTTTTCCTTTATGTTTACTACTTGTAAAGGCGTGAGTCACTTAATTGACTCGTGTTTACGCCTCTTATCTGTTTTTTATGTTTTCCCTTTACTTTCTTATTTTCCACGTGTTGCATCTTGATAGGGTGAGTCTGAGCTGAGGGAACATTATGTACTCGCTGCGATCGTCTTCTTCTTTTTTGTGAGATCTGGTTTTGTAAGCTGTTGGCTAATGAAAAAATGGTGTTTCAAAAGATTGATTTCGTTTTAGTTTAGCTCGTATATTTTGATTTCCAGTTTCTACATGGTATCTAGAGCAGGTTGTTAATGGCACAAAATAGAGACGAGCGTGTTCGAGATATTGTGCGCAGTAATTACTCGAGAGACATCGATCCTTTAGCACTTCATGGATCTGATAACCCTGGACTGGTGTTGGTTACAAATCAGCTCACCGGCGCGAATTACATGCATTGGAGCCGAGCGATGAAGTTAGCACTGGGAGCAAAGTCGAAGCTCGGATTCATTGAAGGAACAGTGGAGATTCCAGAACAAAACACAGATGACTACACTCAGTATCAGAAGGTAGAATCTATGGTTATATCTTGGCTGCTAAATTCCATTTCAAAGGAAATTGTAGAAGCTTTCATGTATGTTAAAACTGCCAAACAATTGTGGGATGAGCTAGCTGAGAGATATGGTGATAGTAATGGGCCTCTTAAATATCATCTACAGAAGGAGATATCTAATTTTTCTCAAGGAACACTTTCAGTTACTTCATATTACACAAAGCTGAAATGTTTATGGGATGAATACAATTGTCTCATATCACTGCCTGAATGTGTCTGTGGGTCTAGCAAAGCTATTTCTGAAAATGACATGGAAATTAAACTCATACAATTCCTCATGGGTTTGAATGAAGCGTTTGAGCCAGTGAAAAACCAAATTCTACTAATGGATCCTCTTCCAACCGTTAATAAAGCATATTCAATGATACTGAAAGTGGAAAGGCAGAAGAGCATGGTTACAGGCTTACTAAATCCCTTGGAAACAACAGCTATGCTAGCTAGAGGAAATTTTGGGAGAGGTACAGGCTTTGGGCGTGGAAATGGTGGGAGAGGAACAGGAGGACAGTTATACAATAATAATGGTGGGAGAGGAAGAGGTTCTCCAAGGTTATCCAAAGAAGAGAGAGCGAAACTATTCTGTACTCATTGTGGGTTTAATGGACATGAAGTCCAAGGATGCTTTAAGCTAAATGGATATCCAGACTGGTATAGAGAACTCAGGCAGCAAAGGCAAGGGCAGAATGTCAATATGGTAGAAGGTGATGATCTTTCAAAATCAGACTCAGAGGCAAAGTCACAACACAGTGACACTTTACCAGACATTGGAGCTTTAGCAAAGGAAGTGGCCAAGTATATTTCAATGCAGCAAGATGCTGAAACTCACACCTTCTCTCATCTTGTGGAATCTTCAAATACTATAGAAGGCTATGTTTTCTCATTGTTCAGTAAGTTGAATAGAGGGAGCTGGATAGTTGATACTGGAGCCAGCAAACACATTTGTTCAAATCTTACCCTAGTGACTTATAGTGCAGATATTCCTGTTCCTGTGACAGTTAACTTACCTGATGGCTCAAAATTTGAAGTCACAAAAATTGGAGAGGTTCAATTAAATGATAGGGTGCTGCTTAAGAATGTGCTGCTTATACCTGAGTTTAAATATAACCTGTTGTCTGTTGGTCAGCTGATAGAAGATAATAGTTTGAGTTTCAGTTTTACAAGCAAAGGGTGCAGGTTGCTTGACAATGAGAGCAATTCAGTCATTGTTGAAGGAAAAATCATGGCAGGACTGTACATCATAGAAGGGGAAGACATCTATGTTAATATAGTGGGAGATATGAAACATGTGGACAAAGAAATTGACATTTGGCACAAAAGGCTAGGTCACAGCTCCTTGGCTGCCCTTAAACACCTTAGTTTTCTTAAAGGTGATTACTCAAATCAGAAGCTGAATCCATGTGACATATGCCACAGATCAAAACAATGCAGGTTGTCTTTTCCTCTCAGCCACATACAAAGCAAGAAAAGATTTGATTTAATACATCTTGATGTCTGGGGACCCTATCTTGAAAAATCAGTGACTAATACTGCTTATATGTTGACTATTGTGGATGACTACACTAGGGCCACTTGGATTTTTCTTATGAAGTATAAGTCTGAAACATGTGGTCACATTAAATTTTTCTTGAAAATGGTAGAAGTCCAGTTTGATGAGAAGGTGAAAAAGGTAAGGACAGACAATGGAACAGAATTTGTAAATAAGGAGGTGGTTGACTTGCTTAGAGACAAAGGACTCATCCATCAGAGGTCCTGCCCATATACTCCACAGCAAAATGGGGTAGTGGAGAGGAAGCATAGAGTGATTTTGGAAGTGGCAAGATCTATATCATTTCAGGCAAACCTTCAAAGAGATCTTTGGCCTTATAGTCTTCTAGCTGCAGTACAGATCATTAACACTTTGCCCAGTGAGAAGTTGGGTTGGAAAAGCCCTTTTGAAATGCTTCATGGAGTTCTACCCACCTATGGTATGTTTAAAGTTTTTGGCTGCCTCTGCTATGCCAAAAGAAACAGTCCACACAAAAAGAAATTTGATGAGAGAGCCATTGCTTGTGTGTTTTTGGGTTATATCTCAGGAGTAAAGGGGTACAGACTATTTGATCTAAAGACAAGGGAGGTTTTTGTTTCAAGAGATGTGGCCTTTTATGAAGGCCAATTTCCTTTTTCAAGAGGAGCTGAAGTATTTGACTCAGATGGCATCAATGTGCCACTGCCTGTGGTGAATGAAATCCAGGAAGAAGGGTTGATTGACAGAGGGTCACAAGTTTGTGATGAGAATTCAATACCAGAAAGTTTGGTGAAAATTCCTACTCAAATGACAGATAGAAACAAAAGAGAAAGGAAGAAGCCTGAGTGGATGAAAGATTATGTGATGGATGATTTTTCCTCAGAGAGTGGAGACAGCTTTATTCTTCACTGAAGTTGAGAGATCCTTATCAGAACCTGTGCATTATGAGCAAGCTTTACAAGATGATAGGTGGATAGAGGCCATGAACAGAGAGTTGGAAGCCCTTGAGATTAATAATACTTGGGAACTCACACAGTTACCAGCTGGAAAAAAAGCCATTGGCTCAAGATGGGTTTATAAAATTAAGAGGAATCCTGATGGGAGTGTGGACAAATTCAAAGCAAGATTAGTGGCAAAGGGATATCTCCAAAAAGAGGGAATTGATTTCTTTGACAGTTTCTCTCCGGTTGCTAAATTGGTTTCAGTTAGGCTCCTTATAGCTTTAGCAACACAACAAAGGTGGGAGCTACATCATATTGATATCAATAATGCTTTCCTTCATGGCTTTTTGGATGAAGAGGTGTATATGTTACCACCTAAGGGATATGATAAAGCCAAGAAGGGAGAGGTTTGCTTGCTGAAAAGGAGTTTATATGGTTTAAAACAGGCTTCGAGGCAATGGAACATTGAATTTTCAGAAAAACTGCTCAGTTATGGCTTTACTCAGTCCCCTCATGATCACTGCATGTTTATTAAGATTTCAGGTTCTTCAACTCTAGCATTACTGATTTATGTTGATGATGTCCTTGTTGCTGGAGATTCACTGAGTGCTATTGCGGACCTCAAGAAATACCTTCATAATCTTTTTACTATCAAGGATTTAGGGAAGGCAAAATACTTCTTGGGTTTGGAAATTTGCAGTACTGGGAAGGGAACTTATCTCACCCAGAGAAAGTACATACTGGACATAGTTCGTGATCTTGGTTTGGAAGATTGTAAACCAACTATGACTCCAGTGCCCCCAGGAATAAACCTGTCATCACAGGAGTCACCAACCTTTTCAGATTCTTCACTCTACAGGAGACTCATTGGGAGATTATTGTATCTGAATCTTTCAAGAGCAGATATCTCTTATGGTGTCCAGCAACTTAGCCAATTTGTTCAAAACCCTTCACAGGCACATTGGAATGCTGCTGTTCATTTGGTTAGATATTTGAAGGGCACTCCTACTTTCGGCCTTTATTATGCAACAACTCCTTCACTACAGCTCGAGGCCTTTTGTGATGCCGACTGGGGTAGTTGTGCTCTGACCAGAAAGTCACTCACTGGATATTGTATTTTCCTTGGACAAGCTTTGGTGTCATGGAAGACTAAAAAGCAGAAAACCGTTTCTCGATCCTCAGCCGAGGCCGAATATAGATCCATGGCCAGCACGGCTTGTGAGCTTCAATGGCTTACATTTCTGGGTGCCGATCTTTCTCTTTCCTTATCCTCTCCCATTTCTCTGTGGTGTGACAACAAAGCAGCTCTCCATATTGCAGCAAACCCGGTCTTTCATGAGCGTACAAAACACCTTGATATTGATTGCCATGTGGTGCGCAATCTTTACAAAGATGGTTTTCTCTTTCCTCGTCACATCTTATCTTCTCTCCAGCCAGCGGATATGTTCACTAAATCTCTGGGCCGTGGTGATTTTCAGCGTTGTGTTTGCAAGTTGGGAATGTGTGTTAACCCTCACCTTCCCACTTGAGGGGGGGGTGTTGACATGGTTATGCATTGGGGTGTTGAAGACAGCTGAAGTTTTTGTTATTTTCGATTTTTTTTTCTTTTCCTTTATGTTTACTACTTGTAAAGGCGTGAGTCACTTAATTGACTCGTGTTTACGCCTCTTATCTGTTTTTTATGTTTTCCCTTTACTTTCTTATTTTCCACGTGTTGCATCTTGATAGGGTGAGTCTGAGCTGAGGGAACATTATGTACTCGCTGCGATCGTCTTCTTCTTTTTTGTGAGATCTGGTTTTGTAAGCTGTTGGCTAATGAAAAAATGGTGTTTCAAAAGATTGATTTCGTTTTAGTTTAGCTCGTATATTTTGATTTCCAGTTTCTACAATATTTATTTATTTTGTCAGCAGTGTGTACGATAAATGTGATGTGGAACTTCTTTTTTTTATTTATTTATTGGTTTGGAGTTTGACTATTCCTTTTACATATGTTTTTATTTTTTTTTATTTTTTTTTACAAAGAAAGGAGGCCGGAGTCTAATATTTATAGATAGTTATATTCCGTGGATAAGCAACGCACAGACGTCGTGCGTTAACCACGGCTTGACTTCCATTGGTAGATCAAGTAGTCTCTGACAACCATTAGGACATGAGTGGGCTAACGTCGCCAAACAATCCGCAGCAAAATTTGTTTCCCAATAACAATGTGCAATATGCACTATCCATTAGTCCGACTCTTTTTTTTTTTTATAATAAAAATATNATTGCTAGTACGTAGCCCGTGCTATGCACGGGACATAAGTATCAAATGAGTCATTTCCACAGAGCTTGTCCGTTAAGTAGCTCGTGCGATTCACGGGAGATATTAAATGAGTGGACCATATGGCTTGTCTGTTCAGGCCTAAAAAATAATTGAGTTTGATCATCTATCTTTTTACATTTTTTCATCAACGTCATTTTTTTTTTTCGGAACATTAAATCTGAGTCTGGTAGCGCAAGCCCGTAAATTAATTAATATATTATCTCGCTCACATGTTTATAATAATATAAATTTGATTTCATTATATACATATATTTATTCCTTGATATAAGAAAAATAACAATTTTACGTAATCTTGTTTCTCGTATAATACTCCTATTATTTTATTATAAAATTTATTGTAATATAATTTCATTATTATTATTTATGCAAGTTATTGATGTAGTCTTCTTCTTCTTTTTGTTTTATATAATTAAAATATTTAAGGTATGTTCATATTATTTATTAATGTAATTAATTTAAATTATGTAAATAAAAAGTAAAACATTTTATACAAACATTTTACAAAACATAACACAAATGTTTTTTTAGAATTTAATTTTTTTTTATAATAAATAAACATCTTTGAAATTCTATGCAATTATTAAACATCCTTGATATAAATTCGAAATCATAATTGAATTCTATGGAATTATTAATTCTGTCTGATGTTATGAGAAACAATTCATTCGGAAATGATTATATGTAAGTTGAGATAAAATGAAATGTATCAAAAAAAATCAGCTTATGATATTTTCCTTTAGATATTTGAATGAATTTGAAATTCAAATTACAAATCGACCTCCAGTTATTCAAATAATTTTAAAAAATTTAACAATTGTAGTAAAATGTACGCGACAATATATTATAAATATACATGACGTCAGTAATGTTATGAATCTTTAAGTTCCTAAAATATATATTGTTTAGATATGAAACTAATTAACTTATATGTTAAGAAAATATATATAAATATATGTATTGTACAAAATATACACGTGACAAGTTATTATATTTGTTTATATATTGTTTGCGTTGTTTATTATATTTGTATATAAATATATTGTTTATATATTTTTCTGTATTGTACGACAAATTATTATATTTGTTTATGTATTGTTTAAATATATGTTATTTAGATATGAAACTAATTAACCTATATGTTAAGATAATATATATATAAATATATGTATTGTATGAAATCTTTAACGTGTTTGTTAAATTTTTCTCCTAAAAAATTCAAAATACATTTATGCATGTTTTGTTTGAAGTTTGAAATGTAAATATGCATCTATATAACAAATCCCATGATTTATGCTAGCATTAAATGCTACTTGATTTTTTATTAAAAAAAATTAAAAAAACATACCAAAAATGGAATGCAATTAATATTCCCTATTTTTTTGCTTACTATTTTTGAAAAATGTTAATTCTTATTATATATATACTAGTACAGAGCCCGTGCGATGCACGGAGTGCACAATTTTAAGGCTATTTATCCAGGTTTATAATTATATACATAAATAAAGAAAAATATACGGGATATATATAGTACATGACCCGTGCGAAGCATGGGATATTTTTATTTGGAGAATATTATATTATAAGATGCAATATTCAATAAAAGTTTATAATACGCAAGAAAATTGTACAATGTTCAATAAAAGTTTTATAATATTCAAGTGGAGTCTTAAAGTCTCTTGTACATTAAGACTACTGACAAAATAATATTTTAATCAATGAGTTTCCTTTCCTTGTAGCCAAATTGTGAATGTGATTTGAGGAGTACAACAAATCGATATAAGTTGACTTGCTTTTTTCATTGTAGTTTTTTTTTCCTTTTTTTTTATAATGAATTTAAAGATATTCTAAAATATAACAAAAATTAATTTTTTTATTAAAATTAGGAATTTTACTAAATATAGACTCTCAATCTATGGTGTTAATCAACGTTTAAGTCTAAAAAATTAGGAATTTTTACCTCTTTTAATCAACGTTTAAGTCTAAAAAACAATAGAGTTATTATAAGTTTTTTTCTATATCTTTTAAAACATTAAATATGAGCATGTTAGGGCTAGCTTGTAAAATAATTAATATATTATCTCACTAAACATTTATACTAATAAAAATTTAATTTTAACATATAAATTTATCCCTTGATATAAGAGAAAGTAACAGTTTTACTTATTGTTGTTCACCATATAATATTTAATTATTATTTTATTACATAATAGAAAAAGAATATTGTTAAATAGTGTTGTAGAATAGTTATAAAATTATATGATTTTTTTTTACAATATGGATTTAATATTTTTTTTATAATTTGATAATATAAACAAATTTATACTTAACTTTGACAAATAAAACAAATAAATACTTTAGTAAGTATTTAATGTATATACTAAATAGGAATATATTTGGTATAATCAAATACCAAATATAATCAAATAAGTCAAAGTGTACATTTTTATTTGGTATTTAATTTTTTTATTATTAAAATCTTTTTATTATACTTACCTTTTTAAAATAAAACAAATAAATAAATTAATTAAATAAATAAAATATTATAATACCAAAATAGTAATGACATTTAATGCAGTTGACTTTTATGGATAGTAAATGTAGTAAATAGAATCTCCTTTTATATAAGTATAAATATGATATTATATTATATTGCTCAAAATAGTAAGACATTTATTGCATTGACTTTTCAACTTACTAAATTTCGTAAATGGTACCCCTTATTATATAAGTATAGATTGATTTTCAACCATGTTTACTTTCCCGGGAAATGCTCCTCTATCCACAGTGAGCACATTTTAATATGTCCACCTCTTATGTGGCATGCACACATTGGTGATATTAATATATTAAAAAAAATACATCACCAATGTGTGCATGCCACATAAGAGGTGGGCATATTAACATGTGTCCACCGTTGGTAGGGGAACATTTCCGTTACTTTCTCATAGAAAAAGGCCACAAGCAATGTAAGGGTGTCCAGAAAAGGGAGTGCAAACATTCTCCAACTCCGAGTCAAAAAATCCAAGAAGGCACAATAATCAGTGACATTCAATCGCTATATACATAATCCAATTCTACATTTCACATTGAGAATCATAATCCATGGAATCTCTTGTCTACAATTTTTAATACACTTTCCTATGGCAGAAAATGTACAAATCCACACATATATATACACATATATATACATAAACAGTTGTATGAGCAGTTCTTCGGGTATTCGTCACATATTTTTAGCTGAAACGGGCAGCTATAAGTCCTTGGAAAGACCCGAGCAACGCAAACATCGCAATACAGAAACAAACAGTTTGGAAAATCCTAAGAACAGTCCATTTTCCTGTCCAGGGTCCGATTTTGTTCTGCCTCAACCACATCTCAACCGGGAAATATATAGCCAGGGGCCAAAATGTGATGGCCCCACTAACTCCAAGGACCTGATTGAAATATGGAAGAACCATGGCAATTGCAGTGGTTGAGGAAACATAGGCTGTCCTAAAGCTCAGCCTTTGGAGATTCAAATTCCATTCCGGCAAAAGGGGAAGTTTGATAATGTACTGTTTGTTCACAAACGTGCTGCCTGGAAATCGATCGGCCGACCATTTATCCATAGCTGCAAATACTGGTTGAGTATATATCTGAAAGACTTGTAAAAACACGACGAGTTAACCATGTTTACTAATAAAAGTGAGACTAGGTTAAGTGAAAATTGAAAATTTACTGCTTCTTGTGCATAGTAGAGGACATATCAGAATAAAATGCAAAATCAGAATCATAAGCTTGAAAATGCACTCATTTTTCAAATAAAAGTTAAGAATCATTTCTTTTGCTTCTCTCTTAACACATTAGCACACATTCCCTTCAAACACAGGTACTTTTTTTTTAAAAAAAAAGAAAAAATTCAACATATGGAGAAAAACATAAATCAATGAACTTGAAATTATGCTAATATTATACACCACCTGATATCCTCCAACCAAGTGTACAACAACACAAGCATTGGCAAAGTCAACAAGCCAGTAAGGCTCGTAGAATCCAAAATCGGTCAACAGATTGCCCGGTGTTTGATCACCGAAAGCCGCGTATCCAAAGCCTCCACAGCAGAGATAAAAGAAAGTCGTAATGCACATCGAGATTACCGCTGCCCGTTTCATGGTCACGCCTTCCGGTGGAGGTGACCTCAGGGTATCCTTCCCATTTTTTTTTTTTTTCAAAAATGTTGTGAGAATAAAAAAAAAGAAAAAATTAAAAGTCTTAAGAGTATGAGAACAAGAATATTTGGGATTACTTGTATGTGAAGAACAATCATGGAGTACGGATAGGCAAATACAATATCTCCAAGTGCTTGAGCAACTAGCAATGCCTTTTGAGTCTTAGTGGGTGTTGATATTCCACTAATGCTACCCTCAATCACTCCATTTCCTGGAAGTTAGTGATAACGAATGTCGAAAAAATGGAGTTCATACCAATGGCCCATTTATGTAATTCTGATGTGAGAAAAACAGAAAATACCAATGACTTTTGCAGCTCCTAATCCCAAACAAATGAAAGAATACATGAAAGACATGACAGCAGAAAGCACCGAAAGCCAATCCATGCTATGGAAATCGGGTATTTGAGACATAAATATCTGAACCACCCCAAAAAGAAGCATGTAAAACGTGAGTCCAAAATCACAAGGCGCGTCATGTCCGTGCTTGTGGTAACAGTTTGATCTCTCTATTGCTCTGCACAAAGCATAAAACTCAATAGTTTCTTCAGAAAGAGAAACTGAGTTAAGAAATTTTGGAGACGGTAGAAATATACCTCAGGCATTTGGAAGAGGTAATTACATAGGCAATTCCAGTCCCATAGAAGCTTATATGAATAAGTAGTGCACAAAACCAAGCACTCCTTTCACCTACAAACCATTTTTATTTTAGACAAAAACCTCACTATAATAATAAAAAAATAACCCCTAACGGTTCCAAATTTCATTATACTACTCAATTCAAGTGATATTTCTAACACTGGAGATTGTCCAGTTGTTCTTTAATAAGCTAAATAATCGACATTGCTCTTGTAATTCTCGTGTTGTTCAAAAACAAAACAAAAAAAGAATAAAAAAAATCTGAACTAATTCTTGCAATCAATGCCCATGATTAAGATGCAGAGGAAAACAAACTACATCCATATAGAGCTGAGAGCTCTAAATCAAGATCAAAAGCTTATTCGAGGTTGAATAAGGGTCGTTCATTTAATGATCGGGCCAAATTCAATAGATTACAGGCCTACCCATAACTAGAATTCGACTGTTTGAAAAATCTGTGGAAAAAAAATTGATTCTTTTTTTCTGATACAAATTTTAAGAAAAATGCTTACCAAGAAACGAGCGCACAGCATGAGTATACGATGTATTCCTGATAGGGCCATGGTGGGGGTGTTGAGACCAGTAGCAATCACAGATGAGGAAAGTAGACACAAAAGTGATGGCGGCGAAGAAGACCATCGAGAATGGGCCGACGGCCCAGCCCAGCTGAGCTATGCTCCAGCCCAGAGCAAGCACCCCGGAGCCAATCACCCCGGTTATGATATGAGCCACTGCTGTCCATATTGTTCCTTCACCATAAAAAGGGTATAAACCAATTTATCTTCACAGAAAAGGCAAAAGAATGAAAATTTTGAATTTAAGAAAGCAAATGTAAGTGGGATTAACCAGTTCTTTTGATAGCGGCGGGATCCAATAACAGGAGACGATCTGATTCTGGGAATCCCATGGTGGTTGTTAAGGAAGGAAGATTCTTTCTTTTCTTTTCTGTCCTTCACTCTTTTGTGAATTCTCTCAAGTCATTTTATTCCCTTGAACCAAAATTGCAATTTTCTGAATATTTTGCACATATAGAAAGAAAAAAAAAAATTGTTATTTTAATTTATCTCTGAGCACATATTTGTCGTAAACGAATAATGTCTTATTAAAGATGTTGTTAGACGATCAGAGTTTTGTAAGCATGTCCCCCTAT
>BKCP01007404.1:406455-442311 GCA_008636005.1 Striga asiatica
AAAATTATTATTTATTCAATAATTTCTCAGTTACAATATGTATAACCACACAATAAATATTTTTTTAATTGGTTCAAAATAAAACAACAAAATATTAAAATTGCAATAACTCAACAAACAAATATCATGAACATAATATTTTACTTTTAAGGACATTATTATTGATAAATTTTTTAAATTTTAGTTGTAACTCATCAAATAATTATAATGTATTCAAATAAATTCTCAAATGTTTTATTGGATAAATGTAAGGGTGAGATTTTTCCAAGTTTATGAAAAGCTCAAAATTTGTGTCAAATAATTATCAAAATGATGAGTCATCATGTTAGAAAGAATGTGAGAAATTAGAAAGTGAGCTTGACAATGTTAACATTAATTTCTTACACATAAGCATGAAAGGACCCATAATCTAATGCATTGGAGGATATATTACTCACACACTTTCTATGTAGATTAGGTGGATAACTTTTTACCCTTTCAAAAGAATGCATTAGAGATGCTCTCAAGACATCTCTTTTCAACTGAGGACCAAAAAAAGATCATTTCGTTCCATTTTTAGTCAAATATTATTGAACTTATCTATCTATTATATAATTAGGCAACACACTTGTCATTTTTAGAAAGTTTTATGTGGTTCCTACCACACTCTTACTATTTTTAGAAAATTCTCACATTCTTTTACACGTGTTATTAACACACGGTTTGTAAGTTATGTTACACGTTAAAAATACACCCCAAAAACCATGAAAGTGAAGTTAAAGTATTAAATTAATCAATTAAACAAATAGTATTATATATATATATATGCAATATGCAATATATGTAATAAATATTAGATTACATAATATAAATAAAGAGTATTTCATAAATACCTTTTGTATTTATTGGTAATATCGCGATAACATAAAAATATGACTTAAATGTTAAACGGTAGGTAGTTAATTATTTTAGACTTATAAATTTATGTTCATAAAATATTTTGTTTTTTAATACGTAAATCAGTCAAACATACTTAACAACACTAAACAAAGTCCAAGTTAAAGTCAGATAGAAGTTAAGACACGTTTTAAGTTTTGTTAGATGTTAAAAATACACCCTAAAACCATAAAAGTGTAAGAAGTTAACACACGTTTTAAGTTTTGTTAGATGTTAAAAATACACCATAAAACCATGAAAGTGTTAGATGTTAAAAATACACCCTAAAAGCATGAAAGTCAGTTTCGAAGTAAGTCACATTGTTAGTGGCTTGAATAGTGCAAATCATTTTTTATTTAGTAAGATATATATATGTTGTAGTTTATAAATACGCAATTGATTATTCATTTATGTACCATCACATTCACATCTCTCTCACATCTTATTCAAACAATTTCTTACACACTTCTAAAGAAGGTATAAAAAACAGAATGGAGTGTCAAAGTCCGTGTGATGCGATATTATGAAAGGACTGCTTTCAAGATCAAAATACCGTTATCTAGAATTGATAAAACTACTATGGCAAGATTGAAGATAAATTTTATGGTAAAACTTCAAATAAAAATTTTCCAAAGTTTATATATAACTTCAAAAATTTTACCGATTTGGCTAAAGGCTCCGATTGTAAGGACTTATTATTGATCGGTTATTATATATCTTATGTATATCAAAAATAAAATATATATTTTAGTTATTGGGGATTAATTTATATGAATGTCATACCTGAAGAACCCTGTATTTATGCATGACCAACTTTACGTCGCTGTTTCACAAGTTACAAATGAGAAATGATAGAAAATATTAATATGTGATGATAAAAACAGCTCAAAACTTTATGTCGCTGTTTCATAGTTACAAATGTGAAAGGATTGAAATTATTAATTTGTGATGGTAAATAGAGTTCAAAGACGAAGAACATTGTATATAAGGAATTGTTCAATAATATTTAATCGTTATGAATTTGTATGAATTGCAAATGTTTAATGACTTTTTTTTTTTTTTTGTAGCTCCCGTGCATTTGCACGGGCAACTGTACTAGTTGTTGTTTAATAGTTAACTATTATAATACCCGTGTATTACACCCGTGTTGAATTATAAAACTTTTGTAAAAAATATTAAATTTTTTATTTTTGTAACAACTAAAATAATTTAATTTTATATAAAACGTTACTTTGGGTTTTAATTAAATTATCAAATTATATTCTTTTAATCATAATAATTAAACACCCGTACATTAAATGAAAATGTCAACCCATGTTGAATTTTTTTACTTATATCATATAAAATATCGATATTATTTACTATTACATAAGTACACAATATATATCTTAAATAAATAGAAATGATATGGTGATATGTATATGCATAAGTGTATAATATGTTTATTTAATATAAAACAAAATAGTTTACATAATTAGATGCCTAATACATCAAGTGTCGTATCAGTCGTGTTTCACAGTTTTTTAACTTTATATGTAATTTTAGAATTTAGATAAAAAATTATTTATTTTTATTACAATGGCAACATACCAATTAGATTTGAAATAAATATCATTTTTAAAAGAATACATACCAATTTCTATTACTTTTTAGGGTAATTTATGTTGGTTTCGCTAATACCGTACGGGCTGTACGCAGCGGAATTTAAAATTTTTTAAAGTAAGTATTTATCGTATAAATACAACACCCGTAGATACTAATTGCGAATTAACTGATCGTCATCTTTAAAACATGCATCATATACAAATTTTGATTTGTTACTATAAAGTAAATACTAGTAAAAATATTTACCGAGTGTCTTGAACTCCTTCAACAAAGATGTGGATTGTGGGAATTGGTTCCCGGTTGTAACTTCAACGGCTTGAGGTTACTCGCTTTAGGAATCCAAGTGTCTTCCCTCTAATCGTATCCACCCTATGAAGCCCGGTTCCGACGACTTTCCTTCGCTAGTAGAAAAGACTCGGTTTTCTTGTATAGGAATATTTATTAATTTTATTTGGGAATTTTAAGAACTCTTTCTTGAAATTTTATGAAGAACACTTTCTTCTCTTTCTAACACTTAGAAATTTATGATCAAAACTTCACTTAATGCAAAACCATTTTGCACATATTTATACTAAACATTTTAGCATAAAATAATCAACATTTAGTAATATTTAAATAAAATCAAATTTTATTTAAATAGTATTTACTAACTTTTGACTTTGAAAATAATAAGATATGTTAAGTAGTTCAAACAACCATCAACAACCATTTTATTATAATCATATTTATTATTTTAATCCTTAAATCATATTTAAAGATATAAATAATAATTGGATAATAAATCTTGAGAATCTTTCTCAAGACTTTATTATTATATCATTTTCCCAATATTATAATAATCATATTATTATTATTTTGGATTTTGAAATTTAAAATCCTATTTTAAAATTCAACTTTATTAATTTAGTAATTACCTTAATTACTAAAGTAATATCCAAAATGTAATTAATCAATCTTATTGATTAATATATTCCTTTAATTGATATCTAATCAAATTAGATATTTATCAATTAATTCTAACCATTAGAAATACAATCTTTACCTTTGTTCATAATTAGTGTGACCTTTTAGGTTCACCTTAATACTAGTAGTGGGTTTACAACACTTTGTAATTTGAGTTAAATCTTATTAACTCTTATTCATGAATTAACCCTTTAATTTATGAACCCACATATCATGGTAACACCTAGCAAGTAGCATGAATCTAGTATTAAGTGAATAGCGAGTAAACCTATTCCGATTACAACTCCATACATGTAAAATCCTTTCGACATCTAATTTCCCGATTAAGTCTTGGGTATGATTTTGTCGAAACCCAAATTGACTTAATAACTATGATTCTATTTCATGTTTATTAACCCGGTTATGAATCACTATTCATCTCTGCCTTGGCCAAGGACTTTGGATTAATAACTATGAAACACATAGGAAATTCACTTATCTTCATAAGTGTCGAATCCTTTATTGGCCACTAACAAACTTCCATACATATCAACATAATACCCAACTTATCCCTTTAAACGATAGTGCTAGCTACCAAAAGGATAAATCAAAGTAGAATGTAATATGCACAAAGTTACCATTGTGCCTCAAGTCTTAGGATTAGTCATGTACTATTGTAACATGAAAATTCTTATTCGACTGAATAAATTCTTCATTAAGAATTTTCATACGGTCATGTTCAGTGAACTTGTTCTCTAACAAGCACCCACATAAATGTACTTACGTCTTACGCTAATGTTGATGGAATGCAACATTCTTGTCCAACAAGCATACAAACTATGTGCAAGTCTTTTATGGATTATTCGATATCCCATCTCGAAACATCCATCGACTTGGAACTGTATTTAAGATCACGGCTTTCAAGGTATGTTCCATGATCACCATCTCTATGCGCAACCATACCTTATAACCATAAGTGATCTAGGGATTTTATCTTAAGTGCAATTATAAGATAAATGCTTTCTCTTAAGATAAAGAAATGCCTTATTAATAATATAATTCCAATAGATTTATATTTATAAGTAGAATACGTCCAACTAGATTGGAACGCCGGGTATCCTACTCTAACAATTTATAGTTTTATTTGATATAATTTAATTTAGTTTGATAAATAAATTTAAATTTTATATATAAGGATATATATTACTGTTTTGTATTATATATATATATATATAATAAAATACAAACGGACTTCATAATATCAATTCAAATGCAACACACTAATTAAGATTTTTTTTTCTTGATAATATTAACCCTATTTAATGAATGTTATATATTTTAGTATGACACATGTTAATTTTGCGACTTATATGAATTATATTGTAATAAATTTTCGATCTTATAACATATAACTACATTAAACATAAATATATTAATTGATAAATAATTTTATTTTCTAATTAATTTTAATAAATAATTTTATTATTATTATAAAGATAAATATAATTTATTATTTTATATATACAATATGGATGTCAAATCGAAGCTCATCAAAAGATGATTAATTTGATATATTATATATGTAAAACCGATAAGAAATACAAAAGCTATCAACTTTTAAAATATATTTGCAATTCAATGGTTATAATAAGAAATGATATTAAAATACAATTAATACAAATATTAATTTATATCCAAGCCCAACTCCAAAGCATGATTTTTTGCCAAATAGGATTCTGAAGCATTAGAGTTTGTCACGTAGGCTCAGCGCATTGTGAAATTATATATAGAGGGGATATTAATATTTTTCAATATTATATGAATACTAATATGATACCGTGTACTACAAGTACTTGTTAAGAAAATTATATTAAAAATTAAAATAATAATAACAACAAAAATTGTTTTAGTTTTTAAAGACTTTTTTGAAAAAAAAAATATTATTATTTATACTACCTCCTATTCTTTGTATCAATGTTCTGCAAACCGAACCGGTCATCGAACCGGTGAAGCTACCGGTTCAATGGTTCACTGGTCGGACCGGTGGTCGAACCGGTAGAATTAATATATAATTTTTATTTATTTTATATGTACAATATATAATTGTATATATTTTTATCATTGATTTTATATGGTATAATGACATTTTTTCTAAACAAATAAGAAATCGGGCATAGTCTAATTATTTTAGCTAACATGATATTATAATATTAATAAGTAATATTATTTTCATAAAGAATAATGTGATTATATCATTATAATGGAAGATAAATTTTGAAAGCAATTAGCACTCCAATAAGATAAATGACAAATTAGTAAATAGTAATGCCCAATAAGTAACTCACTTCCATAAGGCAGAGTGACAGAGGTGCCAACACCGATTCTTTAAACAATTATTAAATATGGCACAATAATGCAATAAAAGCCCAATAACCCTTTATTTGTGAAGATCCCACATCGAATACACAAACAAAAAATATCAATTATTTTAGTGGTGTTGTTGGTGTCTACATGCAAATGCAATACTCAACCGCTCAGCCGGTCTAGCAGCTTTTGGTTCTCCCGATTTGACCGGTTTTAACCGGTTGGAATAGTTGTTGGGCAGTTTTCAGACCTTGTAGTTCCATACAACTAACCGGACCGGTATAGTTGTCGGTTCCCGATTAAACCGGTCGAGCCGACCAGTCCGGTCCAATTTTGACAACCTTGCTTTTTATATGTCATATTGGCTTTATCAACCATTAACCAAATAAATGACGTTTTGGATATTTTTTTACATATTTTTTCATTATTACCCCCATTTAACTCATAAATACACTACGACTTTTCATATTCACTCTTCATCTTTTCTCAAAACATCTATCTCTATCTTCATTAATTAGTACGAATCCCGTGGGATGCACGGGTAAGAAATTTATTAATATTTATGAATTAAAATTTCTCATTAGATAATAGATAAATATATTTGATAATATTTTTTCATATTGGATAAATATATTTAACTTATGGTGAATATTGGAATGATATATTGCCACATAAAATAAAGATCAAAGTTTTTATATTCTTGGTTGTATTGATGCGATTCCATATAAAATTATTTTTGATATTATTGTACATATTCAGTTTAGACTGTATTGATGCGTTATTTGAATTGAAATTATACTTACTCAAAATTAAATTTTTGATTTTCCTAAATTGAATGTCATAAAATATATGTTATGGATGTTTCAAAATAAAATATTTGCTCCTAAATTGCAAATTTTGGTAAATATTTTTTGAACGAAACCATGAATAGGATGTTACCAAAAATACAGATTATCATGGTATATTCACGCGTTTTTACCAAAAAAATCTTATCGGAATTATTCACCAAAAATCTAATCTCATTTTGAAACTCGAGTTTTCTATGTAATAGATAAGTATATTATTTTGAAAGTATAGTGAGAATCAGATTTTGCCAAAATTGTGTGGGAAATGAGATCGTTCAACAAATCATTGGAAAAGATGCAGTGATAATTTTACCAAGAAAATTAATTGAAAATTTATTCACAAAATGATTGGAAAACTGGTTAAGANTTTTTTTTTCTAAAAACAGAATATGAAATTGATTTTCTTCTTTTTTTTCCTAATCGCATGTGTTTTTAAAAACATTTCTTATAATAGTAAGTCAAACATTTAACTAAAAAGTCGAAGTTACTATTTATGTATTTTTCCAACAACCTTTTTATATTAGTATAGATGAGAGTTATTATTGGCAAAACAAAGATTCTCAATTACTGTGCAACTTCTCAAAACGACACTTATTATGAATATGAGGGAGTATTTGAAATGACGCTCTCACTTACATGATTTACCATTTTATATTATAATTTTTTTTTATATTTATATTAGACAACTTCCTTGTAGTTAAGTTAGTTTAAATAATTTTATATTTTCGAAGTAATATTAAGAGATAATTTACTTTTAATTGTAATGATAAAATATATTATTATTTATTTTGGATGTATAATGTAGATGTCAAATCAAAGCTCGTCAAGACATGATTAATTTGATATATTAAGTATATATAATTGTTAATAAATAATAAAATTATTAAATTGTAAATATATTTATAATTTAAATAAGTAAATTTGTTATAATTTAAAAAAAATTATGGGGAAAAAAGAAAGATTGCGAAAAAAATTTACCTTATAATTCACGTCTACAATAGAAAATGATGTTAAAATATAATTAATGCTATTAAAAATGAGTTGATTAAACAAGTTGCAACTCTATGAGATTAATGTTTCTCATTAAAGAAAATGAGTTGTGAGGGATAATTCTTACATTTTGTAACCACACGACAATAAGTCCTATAAATACTTTTCTTATTCGCGAAATCATATGAATAAAAGTACCAGGCTTGATCAATCCAAAAATGCATTTTCAATTTGTATATTCGCTAAAGATTTCAAGATAGAGAGAAAATAGAATTTAACTTATTTGAGTCTTGTGTTCAATATTATTTTATGTGTTCTTGAGAGAAATATTGAATAATTATATTTGAGTGTTGTTGAGTGTCTCTTTCTCTATTGTTAGCTATCATTTCCAACATAATTTTTATAACGGACTTTCCGTCTAAACAATTACCTTCACATAAACCACGGAAATTATTGGAAGGGACACGGACATTACCTCAGATCCTCTTGTGTTATTTGGATGAAAGGATTTGAATTGTTCCAAATTTATACACTACCATATTCATAGGAACATTTATTTGATAAGATCTTCTTACAAGAATCTCAAATGCAAACACTTGAAACCCAAATATAAACATCATCCCCATTTAGCCCTCATTATCCCCTCAATAGACCCAATCAACCCCACAATTGAAAGAAGCAAACAGAACATACTGAACACCTGAAGAGCAACCCATTTTCTTGTCCAAGCTTGTGTTTTGGATTGCACAAAATACATTTCCACCGGAAAATATATAGCGACAGGCCAAAAGTTGAGAGCCCCCAAAACTCCCAACACTTGGTTGAAATAAGGAAATAGCATGGCCAGCCCTGTTGTCGACATTACATACACTGTTCGAAAACACAAACTCAGCATATTTAGCTTAAATGATGGCAGCATTGGAAGCCGACAAGCGTAGAATTTGTTGATAAACTTATTTTGGGGGTACTTCCCAGATATCCATCTTTCGGCATATCCGAATACTGGCTGAGAATAAACCTGAAAATGTAGAAACAGTTAACTGTAAAATGTTACATAACTAAAGGTGTGATTGGATATAAACTAGACTAGTAAAAAACCGATTAAAACTCAAATTTAACCCAACTCCACTATTCTCAATATTATTAATATAATTTACTTTAATTCACTATTCATCTACTCATATAATTATAACTAGCCATCAATTCCAATCATTTTTCTCCTATTTTACATCAAATCAATATTAATTATTTTATTTTAAATATTATTTTAATTTAAACTTAAATTCTCATTAACAACTAAACCATACCATATTCTTTAAAATTAACTATGATTAACAAAAAAAAATCAATCAGCAAGGACCTGATATCCTCCAACAAGATGAAGAATAATGCAAGCATTGGCAAAATCCACTAGCCAATAAGGCTCGTAAAATCCGAATCCCGTGAGGAGATTCCCAGGCGTGTGGTCGCCAAAAGCCGCATAACCAAAGCACGCGCAGCAGAGGTAGAAGAAAGTGGTGATGAGTATTGAAGCAATTGTTGCCTTCTTCATGGTCCGGTTTTGCGGTGGGGGTGACCGCAGAGTATCCTGCACTCCATGAAATTAAAGCTAAATTTTCGTAATTTAATTTTATTTTTGAATTTAGTTTTAGTTGTGTCGTGGAGAGTGCGGAGTTGTAACTTGTGAGGACCTGAATTTCCAAGACAATTTGTGTGTATGGGTATGAAAAAGCAATGTCTGCAAGTGCTTGAAAAACGAGCCACATTTTCTGAGAAGATGTGGGAGCAGAGACTCCTCTAATGCTTCCCTTGATCTGCCGATTTTCTGAAACATTTTCCGAGAGGGTGATTTTGGAATTTTGAGTACGAAAGCTAGTAAAATGTTACGAATATGAACAAGAGTTTGTACCAATGACTGTAGCAAAGCCCAGCCCGAATCCAATGAAAGCATAGGAAAATGACATAATTGCAGCAATAATAGAAAGCCATGCCATGTTGTGGAAGTTTGGTATTTGGGACACAACAATCTGAGTCAATCCGAATATTAGCATAAATATGTTGTTCCCATAATCACATTTGGCGTCCTTCCCTTCATCGTGGTAACAATTTGATCTTAGAATAGCCCTACACAAGTTTCATCGTGGTGTATGTTGATGGATTTTTTCTTTTTTTTTGGTAATTATGAGAATTGTATTTATTGTTTATATAATTGGCATGAAGGATATATATATGTAGAGCCTACTTTACACTGGAAGCCGTGACAATGGTATATGCAATCCCACATCCATAGAAGCTCTGCAATACAAATATTGCACAGATCCTTTGCTTCGTTTTACCTGAAACGTTCAACCAATTCTTATTTAGCTTTCTTGTTCATCAAAATTATGAGCTAACTAATAGCAATCATTTTGAACTTTGTCAATTGAGGATTTCAGTTTGAAGGATCAGTTTACATTTTAAATGTCAATTTAAAACATCAACTAACTTTATATATTGACATAATTATGTTGATTAATATATCATATTTTGTAAATTTATATTTTATGTTCTCATAATAAAAAATATTAAATAATTTTAGTAAAATTATGTCAATAAGTAAATTAATCCATGTAAGTTACATTTATACAAAAGTTTAACTAAATATATATTTAAAGTTTGAAAAATTTAAAAATTGACTTTTAAAATATAAATATTTTTTTGGTGGATAATCTAAATATTTAATAAATTTAGGAAATAAACAATTTCAAATGATTATTTTAATTTCTTTATAAGCTTGTATATTGAAAAATAAAATATAACGTGAGCCTTCAAGTGAGAATAAATCAATATTGAGATCTACAATTGACAAAGTTCAAAATTATAGTCTGAATATGACGCAATACCAAAAAATATGTCTGTAATGAACTGTCCTCATAAACATTGTCCATCATGTTGCCATTTTAGTCACAATTTTGTAAAAAATGATAACATGACGCTAATGCAAAAGTAATTAATGAATTAGGTATGTATGAAAAATATTTCATGGCAAAGTTTGACAAATATCATTTTCTCTGTACAGTAATTTCTTTTATAAACTGATTTTTGGGTGAATTAATTGGAAAACAATTATGCCCCAAACTTTCAAAACATAAAAAAAGACCAATATTAAACTAACAAAAAAAAAAGAGAGAAAAAGAAGAGTAAATAAAACCATGGAGAGAGCTAGCAATAAAAAATATAATCGGAAAATTTGGGGAAAAATAAACGACAAACTAACCCAGGTAGAATTTGACAGCCTGCATAAAGGACCGGTTCCGGGTCGGGCCATTTTCTGGGTCCGGAGACCTATAGCAGTCGCAGACAAGCAGAGTAGAAACTTGCGTGATAGCCGCAAATATTACTATTACTATTGGGCCTGCAACCCACCCCAATTGGGCTACGCTCCATGCTAGTGACAATACGCCTGCCCCAATCACACCTGTTATCACATGCGCAATTGCAGTCCATATTGTCCCTGCCATAACCATAAAAAGCCCATTTAACCCATTAACCAACCAAAATCCTCGCACCACAAAATCTTAGATGGATACTTCGGTGACATTGGATTAAAAAAATGAATCAAAGAAAAAAATGTTTTGGATGATAATGAGATAAAAAAAATTAAAAAGGTTGTTTGTGAATATATATATGAAAATTTTAGAAGTGTAAATAGTTATATGAGATAAAAGTATAATAATTATAAATTTAATGTGATATAAAATATTAATTATATCCGATTGAATTCTAATAATTTGGGATAGGTGTCGGAAGAACTGAGTTGTCAGCCCACACCAGCCGGTTTAACCGGTTAAACCGGGAATCGGTCACCCAACCGGATTGATCCCTACTCCAGAGTCAAGACCGCTTGTCAAAGAATAAGATTATGACCGGTCAAAACTGTTTAAAAACCAATTAGTTGGACAGATTAGAATTTTTATTTTTTTATTGATTTGGTTTTCTATGAAAAAGAGTTTTCATATTATTAAATATAATTTTACTTGTAAAATAAATATTTGAATATTTAGATATTTAGATGTTATTATAACAATTTATTTAGGTAATTATATATTTTATCTATCTACATATTTAATAAAGATGTTTTTTTATATAAAACTTAAAATTTATATTTCTATGAAAATATTTAAAAATAATAACAAATAAACAAATATAGCTTTTAATCGATCCAATCACTTATCCGACCAGTGAATCATTGAACTAGTAACTTTATCTGATCGGTTTTTTAAAAAAGAATGGTAAAAAATATGTGAGTAGAATATTTTTTGTTAGAAAATACAAATCATTAATGACTACATTTTTTTTAATTGTATAATTGAAATTATAGAGAAAAAGTGAGACGAAATAAATAATATTTTGTAAGAAATGTTTTGTCTTCACTTTCAGTTTACAATGAGATAAATCATGCTCACAAACAAATTAAACCCTGAAATTTTCAAATTCTCTTTTCAATTTTCGAGCTTTAGCTGCAAAAACACTCTGAAGACAAAATTTTCCTTTCTGCTCGAGTGGGAAGAAAATGTACATCATTCTTAATAAGATACAATTTACCTGTTCTTTCAATAAGCTCCTCGGGATTGTTGGATATCTCAAAACCGGCACTCACTGGTGGGTTTTCAACACTTTTCTTCACTTCCCAACCTTGATTGCTCTCCATTTATATTAAATAAATATTATTCGCATATAAATTAAACTAAGCAAGACAGTAGCTATTTTTTATTTTATTTATTTATTTTTTTCCCATTCAAAATAATTAGATGGCGCACAGCAATTTGTATAAATAAATAGATAATAATATCACGTAAGGGCCCCAGTGAAAAATACCCACTTGCTCCAATCAGTATTGGTAATTTTTTAATATTTGTATATAAATTTAAGGGCATCCCCAGGCCACAAATGCACGGAAAATCTTTTCGGTATTGTAAAAGCGTGATCAATTTGTATCTATGTGTGGAATTTAGAAAAGCGTGCCAATATGTGATATTGATTGGTTTGACGGATAGACAAAAGTGCCAAAAATCGGTGGGCATTTTAGGCTGCGTGTGTTAACACTTTACACAAGAACATGGCCATGTCCTAATTTTATGCCTATACATAGATATTTCTAAAGTGACGGGTTTAACTTTTAACCTATTGTTTGCAACCGAACGGATCGAATCTTCTTATGGTCATCTGTACACTTTTTTATGCTTTTTTTACACAACTTTTAAATTAATAGTAGTACGTAACCCGTGCGATGCACGGGATGTAAAATTTGGAAGAATAATATAACATTAGGATCGAAATTGAAATCATTAAAATACATAGAAATATTGTTGAATCATAAAAAGTTCGGTAACAATCATATATTATTAAAAATCTCATTGTACACAACATTATGAGTTTGATTATTTGGTAACTCCTCATTATCACAAACTAATATTTTCAAAAGAGACAAATCCTAAAAATCAAACTAATATGAACAAACTAATATTTTAGGATTGGTGAACAAACTAATATTTTAGGATTTTTAGGATTTGTCTCTTTTTGGTAAACAAACTAATATTTTAGGATTGGTTATATGAATAAGGCTACCTGTTTTTGGTGTTCTTTTATTTCATTTTCATTCAAACAATCTGATGACTTGTATAATGAAATCCGAATCTTAGGCCGAAATATTTAAAAAAAGAGTTTTTAAAAATTGAAAAGTCAAGGCAATCAGTTCATATTAATTAAAGGTCAAAGAATATCCGCTCTTTGAAATAAAAACGTGTGCTATCATTAACCAAATATCCGGTTATTGATATAGAGTGGTTACCAAAAAATAGAACGCGATAAGGACGCTTCATGGAAATATCAATGGGATAAGGTCATAACAGATCGCTATACATTTTAACGATAAAAGCTCAAATGGAATGATTTGTGATAATTATGTCGTAATTAATGAATTAATTGAATGTGTGAAAAGGACATAATTAATGAGAAGTGTGAAAAAGACAAAAACTTACAAGTTTTGGAAAATATTTAATGCAAATCTGACATTGACCATAATTTGACCTACTATTTTGGATAAATGTTAATTCTTATTATATAAGTATAGATATGAGATTCAATGTGAATGCTAACATTATGTGTGGTTATATATATACATGAGCTTGGATAGGTGTCTTTATGCATGAGGCCGGTTTGAGACATTGAATGTGAATGCTAACATTATGGTATGGACATCTATATACATGAGCTTGGTAGGTTTCTTTATGTATGAGGTAGGTTTGATTCAATAATCTCATTCAATAATCATACCAACTAAATAAATGTTTCCAAAATTTTTTATATATTTTTTCTGGTTGAATATTGGACACTATTTTGAAGAAGAATTATTATTTTTTATTAGAGAAACATAAAATTAAGGTCTACTTGCATATAAAATTACGATCTTTAATTTTTTGGTAATTTAAACTATACCTTAGGATAATTTTAAATTATCACGATTTTTTTTTAAGACAATTGCACCACGATCCAATTCTGTTCGACGACGAGTTTGTTGTCTATGTGTCCGGGATAAGCAGGGGCGGAGCCACACGTATTTTGAGGTGGGCTATAAGATTTTTATTTGTTTTACTTATATAGGTATACATAAGTTCGAGTCTAGTGTAAATCTAACAAAACCAATTAGATATGAACATATATATGAGCTCTAGTTGATATTTCATTAATTGTGCTTCTCTCTTAATTATATTTTGGTTTGAATAAATATATTTAATATTTCTTTAAGCCTATTTTACTTTGTCACAACTATATGAATATTTTATTATCCACACATTGATAAAAGCATAACTAAAAGTGTATTAAATAAAAAGTAAAATCGTAAAAAATATGAAAAAGAAGAATATAAGGAAAACTATTAGAAAAAAAAAACGTGAATTAAAAATTTGAAAAATTTGGAGCTAAATCCATGAGGTAATTTGATAGAAGATTTTGATTAAATAGTTTATTTCTTAACTATTTCACCAAGTAATAATTATAATGAATATTATTCCATTTAAATTCTTTTATTAATATTTTTATTTTTTTCACAATGTTTTATTATTAAAACAAACTTTACTTATTTTTTTTATTCTACAATCAAATTTATATTTCTAAAATTCATAAGTATTTTTAAAAGAACATGTAATCAATGAAGATCATTAAAAAAATATTCAATTATATTGTCCCGGACAAATTGAAATATAGAACAAAACAACAAAACAAAACAAACATTTTAAGCGTTAGTTAGACTTTTTCTACTTTTTTTTTCATCAAGTTGATCAGCCCAGGGTGATTAATTTTCCTGGCTACGCCCTTGGGGATAAGGATCACATACGTCATTTCGCTTTGCTGATTAGGATCCAGGTTGTTACGTTGAATACACAAGTCAAAATTTTAATATCAAAATGAATTTGAAACTCCTCACATGTATTCTTTTTGTAAAATTACGGCAAGAAAATTCAGGCATTTACTCAAAAGGATTGATAGCAAAAAAAAATGATGATGGGGGAAGCCGGCGAAACGTCGCTGCAGGCCACCGGCACTGCGTCGGAGAGGAGAACACGGTCTTTGTCGAAGAGAGAGCAATCAGAGGAGAGAAGCGAAAGAGCGCAACTTTGGCGAAGATTTATGTTGGGCTTAGGGCGCAGGGAATTACAAGCTGCCCAAATACTACGACAATAACGAGGTCTCAAAGCCCTCTGTGCAGAGGCCGGGTGGATGGTCGCGCTTGACGACACGACTAATCGGAAATGAATTCTTCAAATTTGGGGACTGTTTTGTTCACGCAATTTTTAATTATTTTTTGGTAAAATTACACTTTGCCTATTGAACTATCCTCGTTTTTACACTTTGCCCACTCAACTTTTTCCGGTGACACTTTACCCCTTGAACTTCAAATATTCTTGCACTTAACGACTTCCGACCACCGGAGATGCAAAATTAAGGGCAAAATCGCCATTTACACCTTAGGGACACCTCAAATTAGTCTTTTACGAGTACACTTTGCCTACCGAACTATTCGTGTTTTTACACTTTGCCCTTGATTTTACATTTCCATTGGCCGGAAGTCGTTAAGTGTAAGAATATTTGAAGTTCAAGGGGTAAAGTGTCACCAGAAAAAGTTGAGTGGGCAAAGTGTAAAAACGCGGATAGTTCGGTAGGCAAAGTGTAAGTTTTCCTTATTTTTTTATTTGGGATTGTTTGTTGTTAGCAACGGGGATCTTTGAAGCACAATTGGGCTTCTTTATTTGATTTTTATTTTTCTTTTTCTTTTTTTGTCTGAATCTGTGTGTTTAGTGGAGGATTTTTTCTAATTTCAAATTTGTGATTCTGTTTTCAAATTTTTCTTTTTTCTTTTTCTTCTTTTGACTTTTTTCCACATAACAACCTGACGTCCTAGTTAGCAAAGCGTGGCGTGTATGATCTTTTGCTCGGACATGTAGGCATCAAACTCGCCAGCGAACAGAATTTGGTTTGGGTTGTAATTTTTTTTAAAAGTCATGATATGCTTGCAATTTCTCTAAAGTTTGGTTTAAATCGTAAAAAAGTTAAATGTCGTGATTTTATATGCAATTAGGCCTAAAATGTCAGAGTTACTTGTATTTACAATGCTAAATAATGTGATACAAAGAGTAATAATTAATTGCTAAGAAATTCATATATGTAAAATAATAACTAATAATATAAATATGTGAGTCGGTGAATAATAAATATTGTAGAGAATTTGTATTAATAATATTTTAGTTTTTTTTCTTGAAAGTTTTATTAAGAAAATAACAAAAAATAAAGTTATAAGATTGATTTTTTTTTTTCTCGAAACAGATAAATTTTCAATAACAAAACTCAGAAACTTACAATCGGCCATCAACTGATAGCAATCACTCCCTACTTAAAACAAGCAGGTACCATGATTCTACGGGGTAGGAAAAGAAGACATCCTTCCCCTCCAAACAACACAGCAAACCTAATCCCCAACCCACAAAACCAAGAAACAACCTGCAATACTCTAAACAAAACCAGAAACCACATATACAAGAGAAAGAAACCACAGTCCACTGAACAAAAAAATCAAAACAAAAGAAAGATGAAAGCTGCAACCCCACCATAACCTCTCACCAAAACTAAAAAGATCAAGCACTGATAGCTTTAAGGCTACCCTACTCGATTTAACTTACTACAAACTTCCACCCATTAATCTTCTACCATAGTATCCATTTGACTTAAAAGGAATTCCTGCCACTATGCCTTTGCACTTTCTGCTATCTTTCTTTCATATATCCAAACTTTTATGAAAATCCAGTTATTACGGGTTCTCCACAACCACCATAAAATATATGTGGTTAATTTAATTTTGTCCTTCACTTTCTCCCCTCCCTTTGATGCAGCATAAAGTTGTCCACCACTCCTGAAATGACTCCTCATACCTTGGCAGCACATCCCACTTCAGCCTAGTCATCTTCCACACCAACTTGCTTCTGTTGCATTCGAAAAAAAATATGTTCTTGACTCTCCTCCTCTTCTCCACAAAGGTTGCATATTAAATCCACCTTGACACCCTTCTTTTTAAGTTATCTTGAGTACTCAGAAATTTATGTCAGCTTCTCCAAATAAACATATTGATCTTGTTCTTCACAAATCCACCTTAACATCCTTCTTTTTAAGTTGATAGGTCAAAAAATGTGCACGTTTTATATATTTAATAGTGTATTTTTATGCGCTTAATTTATTCGCACGTTTGTATTTTTCGACCTATTTATTATTTAGATGGATTTATTTGCTTTGATGTTTTATATATTATTTTCAGTACTTTGAAGCATATTTCGTGGACGTGAATGCATCGGGCGAGAGTTTTGGGCTAATTATTGGATGTCTCAGTATTAAGCCAATTAAAGCCCACAAAGATAATCGAGGCCATGCGATTTAATTGACGCTGCTCATTATTTTCCTTTCATGGGCCAAAGATATTGAGATGGAATTGGGCTAAATGTATAAGTTCCAAGAATTCTAATTGGAAAGCAACATGATACATGCTGCCACTTAAATTGAGAGGAGCTTGATTAGTGGGCCGCAGGACTTGCAATTAATTTGGGTTGGAATCAATTTATTTGGAGAAGTGAAAAAGTTCACGGCACATATCACATATTGGAGGAATTATTTTGGCGAGAGAGCAGACTTATTTACGCCTGGACAGAGAAGAGAAACAGAAAAAGGCACAGACGCACGCACGCAGGAAGGAAAGAAATAACACACGCGGACTCACACAAGAGGGAGATGATTTTATCTTCTCTTTTTTATGTAGTATTTATTTTTATTAGTATGTTAGGTTAGTATTTTTATCCAGTTTAAGGGTGAAAGATATATTTTGGCATAAGTTCGAAATGTTAAAGAAGTTCCTGCCATGTTTAGTAAGGGAAGTCTTTGTTACCAAAATTAGTTCCTATTATATTTGCTCTTACGATTTGTTTACGTGTTGTAGGATATTGATGCTATAGGAAAGGAGCTTCACGCGCATGGCACATCACGAAAGAAAAGGAAAACTTTGGATAAGTAAGGCAAGAGAATATGTGGAGAGAGAAGAAGAGTCCTTTACATGGTAGGACTTTGGGGACATGCCATATAGAGACCAAGGATTGTGGGAGACCTATGAGATGATATAAAAACCGATCTTGAAGGTTGAAGGCGGCTGCTGAAACTAGGGCAATCATTTTATCTCCTTCAAGCTTCAAGTTTCACGTTGGCTACTCGTTTCATTTTGTTCTTGTTTCGGTTCAGTTCTTGATTGATTCTATCATTGAGAAACTGATACCATTTTGATTGTATTGCTTTCAATTATTCTGAGTTGAACTTTTTGATCATTTACACTTAGGGAGTAAGTGTGAAAAATAAGTCCACGGGACGTGGCCGGAGAAGTAATTGATAGGCTAGATCATAGTTGTGGTTAGAATAGAAGGGAGTTCTATTTTGTAAATCCAAACTATGTATTCAATAGTTATCAATGAAAGAGCTCTGAGGGGAAGTGGGATACTTCCCTGAAGAGTGTTTTAAATCTTTGATTGTCGCTTCCGCAAATTACAAACTTTACAATTGTTCGTACAACAATTCAGAACACTCGGGATCATTCTATACGTTTCAATTGGCACCAGAGCAGTGTTCCTGTCTACATACGGGATAAAGATCTTTGGGACTGGGATAGGTCACCATGAGTCACGACGGACTATCCGTTTCGCGCCCTCCATTTCTTGATGGTTCGAACTATGGATACTGGAAATCCATGATGGTCATCTTTTTGCGCTCTCTGGGAAAAGGGACCTGGCAAGTGGTGGAATCGGGATGGTCATTACCGGTTATGCCGAAAGTTCCATCTGAGTCTAAAGAAGGTGAGTCCTCGGATGCAAAATCTTCAACTTCGACTACCCGTGTTCTAGTCGAAAAACCTAGAAGCATTTGGACTGATGATGAAAGGCAAGCTGAAGAAGCAAATTTTCGAGCGTTATATGCAATCATGTCGGCTGTTGATCCCACTCGTCACAAGATGATCATTCAGTGCACAACTGCACAAGATGCATGGAGGATTCTGGAAAGGCAATTTGAAGGTACAAATGCTGTGAAAACTTCGAAGCTTCAAAGGATCTCGACTGAACTCGATGAGATCCGCATGAGAGATGATGAGACTATTGATATGTACTATGCACGCTTCTGTGATCTTGTAAATCAAAGCGCAATGCTTGGAGAACATGTGTCGGAGGCAAGACAGGTGCAAAAGCTGATGAGAACCTTGCCGGACAGATTTGGGATAAAGATAACAGCATTGGAAAGTTTTCAGAGGATACAAACCCTAGGCATCGATGATCTTCTCAGTGATCTTCGCACCTTTGAGATAAATAATGGGTTCGATTCGATGAAGATAGGCAAAGGGAAAGGATTGGCGCTTAAGGCAAAAGTTCGTACCACGATTGTGGAAGAAGACGATTCGGATGAAGAATCTTTTGATGCTGATGAAATTATGAAGGCTCTTACCGTACTTACCAAGAACGTGTCGAAACTGAAGAAATTTCAGAAGAAAAGGTTCCAAGGAATCAAGTCTGGTGAAGGTGGTAAGAACCTTTTACAGCAATCCGGAGAACGGCGCTCAGGCTTGCAGCTGTCAAAATTCCAGAATGCCAATCAAGGTGTTGAAAAGGACCAGTGTAGGGAGTGTAAAGGGTTCGGGCATTTTCAGAAAGATTGCCCAAATTTCAAAAGAAAGAACAAGACGTACAAGGCCACATGGTCCGACTGCAGTGATGAGGAAGAGGAAGGAGCAGAACAGACTGAGAATTCTATCTACTCTAACAATTTTGCAAATTGTCCTCTTAATGAATATAAATGTTTTACCTCCTCTGTACATTTCACTGATGTTGAATCCGATGCAGGTTCTCAAGCGAATGAACTATGTGATTCTGAACCAGAAGAATTCTCTGACCCTGCAGAAGAGAATCTTGTGCTCCACACTTACGCCATTGAGAAGTGTCTCAAAGCGGCGAAAATCATCAAGAAATATCAAGCTCAGACAGAGAAGATGAAGCGATTAGAACAACGATCGGCAGAACGTGAGGAAGAAGTTACCTATCTCAAGAACGAACTTCAAAATATGAGAATTCTGACCGTTGATTTGAACGAGAAACTCATTCAGTCTGACGTCCAGGCAGGAAAACAAGCCAAGGATCTCAATAGTTGTCACGCTAAAATTGCTCTACTTGAACATAGTGACAAACTGAGCAAACAAGTAAGTGGTGAGAAAAACTTTAACATTGAATCCTTGCGTAATGAACTTTTTGCTTTGCAGAAACTCGTGGGAGAAAGAGAAGCCGAGATCTGTGTGTTGAAAGAAGAACTTGGGAGAGTGACTGAGGAGAGTTTGTCACTACGGAGTTATTGTTCGACCATTGAAGAGAAACTCAACAAAAGTGACGAAGTCATTAAAATGATTAATAAACCCAAATCGTCATTTGCTGAAGTTCAAAGGATGAGTCACCAACTGTCTGTTATGGATCTGGGTAAGAACTCTCGTAATCTGAAATTGAAGGGTAAGATAGGCGAACCAAGTGCATATCTGAAGAAGTCTGATTTAACCTTTGTTAAAGAAGGTTATTGCATAGATGACAAGAATGGTAAGCCCAATTCGACTAAAAAACAGAGTGGAAATTCGGGTAAGAACTTTGTGCCTGTATGTCATTATTGCGGTATTCGTGGTCACATTCGACCTAAATGTTATAGAATGCATAATGATATTTATAGTGGACAAGTTGTTGATTGGAGTCCACTTGGTGTGCCGTTGAAAGCACCAAAAATAAAAGTTGATTTGATAAACCATGAACAGAAAAAGATATGGGTTCCCAAAGGCAGTAAGAACATGTGTTTGTCCTCCATTATTGCCTTGAAATCCACATCTAATTCTGACTGGTATTTTGATAGTGGGTGCTCTCGTCACATGACTGGCTGTAAATCAAATCTGATTAGTATCGTGTCTGTTTCCTCTAGTACTGTGACTTTTGGAGATGGTGCTCAGAATAAAGTTCTTGGAATTGGTTGTTTGAACGTGCCTGGTTTACCTAAGCTTCAAAATGTTCTTCTTGTAGAAAATTTGAAAGCTAATTTGATAAGTATTAGTCAATTGTGTGATCAAGGCTTGTGTGTGAATTTTACTAAATCTGAATGCCTTGTTTCTGATCAAGAGAACAATCTAGTTCTTACTGGCACTCGATCTAGAGACAATTGTTACCTAGTAGAACTCGAGTTGAAATGCAATAAGTCCAGTGTTGATACGATTGAACTTTGGCATCAGAAACTTGGTCATATTAATTATCCTCACTTACATGAGTTGTCTTCTACAGGTGCAGTTCGTGGCCTACCAAAGCTAAAGAAAGAACAACCACGAGTCTGCGGATCGTGTCAAATGGGCAAGCAAAAGAGGGCCTCACACAAGAGACTGACTGAGATCAGCACGAACAGCATTATGGAACTGATGCACATGGATCTGATGGGGCCAATACAGGTAGAGAGTTACAGTGGTAAGAAGTATATTATGGTTTGTGTAGATGACTTTTCCAGATTTACATGGGTTGATTTTTTAAGGGATAAATCTGATGCTCTTGATGCATTTAGAAAACTTGTGCTAAAACTGGAAAATGAAAAAAGAACTTGTCTTGCTGCTGTTAGAAGTGACCATGGGAAAGAATTTGAAAATCGTGGATTTGAATCTTTTTGTGATTCCAGAGGAATATTTCATCAATTTTCGTCTCCTATTACTCCTCAGCAGAATGGGGTGGTTGAACGAAAGAATAGGACCCTTCAGGAGATGGCCAGGGTCATGTTGGTATCTCAAGGGATGTCCTTAAAATGGTGGGCTGAAGCAATTAATACGGCATGTTATATAACTAACCGTGTATATTGCAGGAGAGGTACTGGAACTACCTTCTATGAACTCTGGAAAGGTAAGGCTCCTAGTGTGAAGTATTTTCATGTTTTTGGGTGTCGTTGTTACATCTACAACGACAGGGAGCATTTGGGTAAGTTTGAATCTAAAAGTGACATTGGTCAATTTCTTGGGTACTCCTCAAATAGTCGTGCTTATCGTGTGTATAATTTACGAACTGAGGTTGTATTAGAATCGATTAACGTTGTTTTTGATGATTTTTTGGATGCGGCTGTTATTCCTAATATGTCGAAAGTTGACGTCAGTAGTGAAAAGAAAGGTGAAGTGAATGAACCTGATAATGTTTTGAATGAAATTAAAACTGAAAACGAGGATGATGTTCTTACTCACTCTCTCAATGAATACAGTGTTCCAACATCCTCAGGAAGTCCTACTGAGTTTAGGCGTGACCCACCTGCCAAAATTCAGAAGGACCATCCTAAGGATCAAATCATAGGTGAGATAGCTGAACGTAACACTCGTGGAGTTAAACCTGATTTCAAGAAAATGGTTGGTCTGTGTCATTTTGCGTGTTATGTGTCGCGATTAGAACCAAAAAATGCTAAAGAAGCTTTGCGTGATGATTTCTGGATTCTAGCTATGCAAGAGGAATTAGAACAGTTTGTTAGGAATGATGTTTGGGAATTGGTCCCTAGGCCCTCCGATTCAAATGTGATTGGGTCAAAATGGATTTTCAAAAATAAAACTGATGAATCTGGGGAGATTACTAGGAACAAAGCCCGCTTAGTGGCACAGGGGTACACCCAAGAGGAGGGTGTTGATTTTGATGAGACATTTGCCCCTGTTGCACGTCTTGAGTCTGTTAGGATGTTCTTGTCTATTGCGTGCTTGTTAGATTTTATCATATATCAAATGGATGTGAAGTCTGCATTCTTGAACAGTTTTTTGAAAGAGGTTGCTTATGTGAAGCAACCTGAAGGGTTTGTTGACCCTCATCATCCAGATCATGTGTATAGGTTGAAAAAGGCGTTGTATGGGCTCAAACAAGCTCCGGGAGCTTGGTACGAACGTCTAACTCAGTTTCTTGTTAAAAAGGGTTATTGTCGAGGGGGAGTTGATCAGACTCTCTTTGTCCGAAAGTCTAGCAAAGACATTATTATTGTTCAGATTTACGTGGATGATATTATCTTTGGATCTACTTCGAAAAATTGGGTGAATGAGTTTGTGAATAATATGTCTAGCGAGTTTGAAATGAGCATGGTTGGTGAAATGTCTTATTTCTTGGGGCTGCAAGTGAAGCAATCCAAGGATGGGATTTTTCTTCATCAATCTAAGTACGCAAAAAATCTGGTTAGTAAATTTGGATTGGAAAATTCTAAGTGTCCAGCAACACCTATGGGAAGTCATCTAAAGCTTTCTAAAGATGAGGCTGGAACACCAGTTGATTCCACACTCTATAGAAGTATGATTGGTAGTTTGTTGTACTTAACCGCTAGTAGGCCAGATCTATGTTTTAGTGTTGGTATGTGTGCGCGTTACCAGTCGAATCCTAAGGAATCACATTTGAAAGCCGTGAAACATATAATTAAGTATGTTCATGGTACTTCAGATTTAGGAATTTTGTATGCTCACGATACTACTTCTAGTCTTGCAGGGTACTGTGATGCCGACTGGGCTGGGAACATTGATGATCGGCGAAGCACTTCTGGTGGCTGTTTCTACATCGGGAACAACTTAATTTCTTGGCTAAGCAAAAAGCAGAATTGTGTGGCTCTGTCTACCGCGGAGGCTGAATACATCTCAGCTGGAAGTTGCTGCTCCCAGCTTGTGTGGATGAAACAAATGATGGTGGAGTTTGGCCTTCAGGTAAGAACCATAAACCTTTATTGTGATAATACCAGTGCTATCAATATCTCTAAGAATCCAGTTCAGCATTCCAGAACCAAACACATAGATATACGGTACCATTTTATTAGAAATTTGGTAGAAAATGAAGTGATTATTCTTGATTATGTGCCAACACAAAACCAGCTGGCTGATATATTCACCAAAGCTCTCGATTCCCAGCGGTTCATTTCTCTAAGGAAATCCTTAGGGATGTGCACTCCTTGAATGCTTGCATGAACTTGCATTATATTATATTGTATTGTATACTATATATATTACTGTATATTGCATTGCCTGTAAGCACGTAGGTTCTAATTGCATTAGACATACTTTGCATTGCTGCATTGTCTCCCACCACTAAGTCATAAATGAAGTTCTGACTCTCTTGTAACTGGGTGAAGTGTTGATTGTCCTTGATTGATTGCGTGTTACTTTATGCCATGGAACAAATTTATTTCTGTCAACAAGAGCTGCCTTCACATAATGATCTAGAGCGATAGCTAGCACATGGTTCGTTTCCTTTTGGATCGACTGTGAAAAGAGCGTCATGGACAGAAAACGTGTGAAGGGCGGTAGCTATTGACAACCACTACACTTGATTGTGTGGTGTTTTCTACTTGGAGTTATAAGGTGGTCATTCTGTTTCGTTTGCCCTCTTATAAAAAAAAAAAAAAAAAAAAAAAAAAAAAAAAAAAAAAAAAAAAAAAATAATATTTCTTCATCGAGCATTGAGGTAAAGTAGTGGGGTTGACTCTCGCTATTGCAGCGATTGTTACTAAGTGAAACACCTAGTGAATAATAAAGCTCATGTTCTTTCGGTGCTAGAATTCTGGAGAGATATGACTTGCACTACATATATATATATACTTATATTCCGCCCCTGTGTTGTTCCTTGGTGTGTTGGTGACACAATATCATTTTGGATTAGTTAAGCATGAATCTCGTTATAGGTGACTAGGAATGAATTTTGTTGATCTTGGTGTCTTGCGTGATTTTGGTTATTTTTTTTTCTTTCTTTCATCCTTAGGCATAAATCATGTGGTTTCCTTGGTGAATTTGAATTATTTGGGTCTCATATATTTTGTGTAGTACATATGATGGCATAAAATCGGATTTTCCTACTTCATTTTCGAAATAAAATGGGAAGTTATTATTGTGGGAAGTTGTGATGTGTTTGAATTTGGTTTTGGAAGGGATTTAGTTTCCTAGAACCGCCCAATCTCTTTCTCTCTCCAATTACCTTGAATTGTGAAACGTGCCTTTTGCAGTTATCTATGCCAGTTTCTTTAAACCTACACGCAACTTCTCTCTCTCTCTCCTTCTTTTATTTCTTATCTTGTTCTTTCGTCTTTCTCTCTCTCTCATTTTGCCCAAAACCCTAGTTTTTCCAATTCCCCACCTTCATTTGTTATCCATGGCTGGTAGCAAAGATAAGTCGAAGAAACGCCATAAGAAGCACAAGGACAAGGGATCGAAGCGGCGTCGGTATTCAGTCGCTCCTAGTTCGCCTCGTATGTCGCCGCCTCCGGAATCATCTCAGCCGCAGGATGCACCACCTGTTACCCCGACTCCATCTCCGGCAAAGGCGGACACCGAGACTGAAGCTCCTCAACCCTCTCCGATGTCTACCAATATTCCTGTTCTCTCGCCTCAGTTGCTTCAAGACATCGCGGCCGGCACCACACAGGGGGAGTCTTCGGCACTTCCCACTTCTGGAACAAAGTCGACCACAAAGGAAGGTGACAAATCTGACACTGCTGGTACAGCCATTGAAGTTCGCTCCGACCAAGAGACTCCTCCTCGCCGACAATCTGTCCGTCGGTCCGCTAGGCGTGCGGGTAAAGAGCCCATGGAAACCGCTCCTGTTGAACAAGAACCTGAAGATGACGACTATGACCTGTCTAACGCCTACTCGAACAGGTTCTATACTCAAGCTGCCTTTGGTCGTTTTGAAGATTTTTCTACTTATGGTTTTTGGGCTGAACATCCTCTTGGTGATGCGAAGTATGAGGATTTGGGTATTGTTAAGCTCATTGAGGCTGTGGGTTTGTCTAAAACCGTCACTAATCTTCACCCTTTCTGTGGTCAAGCTGTGAGAGAATTTTTTGCTAATTTAACCCCTGCTGTTTTTACCCCTGGTAGCCCTCGTTTTCACAAACTCTTTCTTCGGAATAGAGTCATTGATTTCTCTCCTGAGCTTTTGAACTTGCATTTGGGTTTACCTGCTGATGTTCCATCTTTGTCTGAAGTTGATCTTGATGTTGTTACCCAAACCCTCTCTGATAAAAACCTTGATACTTGGCCTGGTTCGAATTTGCCTGTGAGTTGCTTGTGCCTTACCGCGAACATTCTTCATAAGATTGGTGCTGGGAATTGGACACCTACCTCCAACAAGAACTTGCTCACTGAACTTCAGAGCAAAGTCATCTATTGGATCATGGATGGACAGGTGTTCAACTTTGGTGAGGTTGTCTTTGACATTATCCACTCTTTCATCATTAATTCCGATTCTCGTCGCACTCTTCCCTTTCCTTGCTTAATTTGGTCCTTCCTTGCTGCTAATCATTTCTCTGTGAACCCTCGATTTAATGATGCTCTTGAGAACCCTGGGAAAGCTTTTATTGTGAGTGCTCGCACGTTGAGTATGAAGGCCGCTCCCAAGACCAAGTTTGATCTTGCTCCTTCCCTGGTTCCCACCAAATGGGATGAATTCTTGGTACAGCAGCTAGCTGAGTGGGACGCTGTGGCCAAAAAGGTTGCTACTCAGCAGGCTTATCTTCGTCAAGTTCTTCAGGCTGTCAAGGGACTGCAGCGCAAAAACTCGGGGACTGGCCCTTCGGCATCCCGTAGTTCGAAAAAGGGGGAGAAGAAGGCTAAGGGTTCTGATGAAGATGAAGATGAAGATGTCGATGATTCTGAAGCTGAAGAGGATTCCTCTGATTCAGGGGGAGAGTCTACCTCTGATTGAAGTTTGTTGCTGCGCGATCTAGTTGCTTAGGATGTGTGTGGAGGGATGTAGTGAGGTCTTTATGTATCAAAGAACCTCGTTCGTATTTCATCTATTTTGTGCTGTGCTGCTACATTGTCTATTGCTTGTGTGACTTTTGTGATGAACTTCGTTTTTAGGGGATTTATGGATGCAGTTAATTATTTCTTGCTTGCAGGAACTAATCAGTAGAACTAATGATCTATTGCAGAATCTGTGGAGTTCTTGTTGTTTATGTCTTGCAGGAAATTTTCGAACTAGATGCCAAAGGGGGAGATTGAAAGATATATTTTGGCATAAGTTCGAAAAGTTAAAGAAGTTCCTGCCATGTTTAGTAAGGGAAGTCTTTGTTACCAAAATTAGTTCCTATTATATTTGCTCTTACGATTTGTTTACGTGTTGTAGGATATTGATGCTATAGGAAAGGAGCTTCACGCGCATGGCACATCACGAAAGAAAAGGAAAACTTTGGATAAGTAAGGCAAGAGAATATGTGGAGAGAGAAGAAGAGTCCTTTACATGGTAGGACTTTGGGGACATGCCAAATAGAGACCGAGGATTGTGGGAGTCCTTTGAGACGATATAAAAGCCAATCTTGAAGGTTGAAGGCGGCTGCTGAAACTAGGGCAATCATTTATCTCCTTCAAGCTTCAAGTTTCACGTTGGCTACTTGTTTCATTTTTGTTCTTGTTTCGGTTCAGTTCTTAATTGATTCGATCATTGAGAAACTGATACCATTTTTGATTGTATTATTTTCAATTATTCTGAGTTGAACTTTTTGATCATTTACACTTAGGGAGTAAGTGTGAAAAATAAGTCCACGGGACGTGGCCGGAGAAGTAATTGATAGGCTAGATCATAGTTGTGGTTAGAATAGAAGGGAGTTCTATTTTGTAAATCCAAACTATGTATTTAATAGTTATCAATGAAAGAGCTCTGAGGGGAAGTGGGATACTTCCCTGAAGAGTGTTTTAAATCCTTGGTTATCGCTTCCGAAAATTACAAACCTTACAATTGTTCGTACTTCAATTCAGAACACTCGGGATCATTCTATACGTTTCAAAGGGGATGTTCGAATCTTAATTTCGATTTGTCTATGGATTGAATGATCTATTTCTTATCGTTGATTAATCGAGACGTCGTATTTATTTTTGTTAATGAGTTGATTCATGTTATCTGTGTTTAATGTTTATGAATTATGGGTATTTGATTTAGTTTGGCCAGCTACGTTGAATGTTCATAGTTTAATTGCTAGATTCGGGACTTTAATTCGTAATTGTTATTGTCTCGTTTCGTTAGTAGTAAACTAGGGGTCGTGCATCTCTAGGGTAGCGTGAGCATAAGTTAAATGGTCCGAGATTTTGTGTCCGTTGCTTAGACTGATCTATTTTTCTAGGAATTAATGCTGCTAGTGTATTAAATTTAGAGAGCTTATTCTAGGTTGTCCACTAGTTAGGTTTAGTAGAAGAACTTATTTCGATTAAATATTCAGTAAGGGAAAATTCGGTTAACAGAGCTTGTTGTTAGCTACGGTCGGTAATTCATTAGCAATTTAGAAAAAGCGTTGAAACTAATTAACGGTAGATTGAGATTGGGTGATAACTGAACCGAAAACTGGACTTATCTAATTTTATTTGATTTTTATTTTATTTTGTTTTTTTAGTTTTATTAAAACCAATTCCCTACCATTTTTATCGATTTCTTAGTTATAATTCAATTAATACGAGAATGATCACAATTTAATTCCTGCTCCTCGTGTGATCGACCCTTAATCGTCACTACTACTAGTTAGTAGAGGTTAGTCGAGGAAAATAATTTATAAATTTAAATTATGTCGCGTCGCGATGCACGATCATGAGTACTCAGAAATTTGTGTCGGCTTCTCCAAATAAACATACTGATCTTGTTCTTCACATTCAATTTCCAAGTGACTTTCCATATTCTTTATGCCAATGTAGTCAGTTTGCTTGATTCAGGATTATCCTTTTGCCTTTCCCACCTACCTAACAGAATTTTATACAATGATTTTACAGAGAAAATCCCATTCTGATAAAAGTGTCAAATTAGTTTATCTTTCAAGCCTAACTTAGGAACTGACATTCTTAAGATAATTTCCCCATCCTCAGGACTGAAAGTTTGAGCAATTAAGTCTCTATCCCACTCATTGTTTTTCTCATTAACTAATTCCCACACTTTGTTTTTGTCTATCATCTTCAAACACGCACACTGGTTGAAGCTTGGAGTCTTAGGTAACCAAGGGGAGTCCCACGTAGAGATTGTCGTTCCAACCCCAATCTGGTAACCAAGAGTCACCGTTGTTAGGAGGTACCTCCATGAATTTTTTGTTGTAAAAGTATTTTTCTTTCATCACCCTACTCATCAACAAATTGGGATTAGTAAAAATTATAAGATTGATTGAATAGTGGTCTTTTATCTAATGGATGAAAAACTTAATTCACTAACAACCAATCTCTTTTAGTTGCTTGCTCACTCATTTAAACTAATACTTACATCACTAAAATATAAATATATTTTTTGTATAATTTGTTGATAATACACCTGATATTTCGAAAATTTTACACTTGCATGATTGCATCTATGACTATAATACCAATACACGATGTGTTTGTGATATTTTTATGGTGAATCTCATTCAAAAAGAATCGTAAAAAAATGACATAATATATTTGACTAAATGTTAGATCTATTTTAGATTAAATAGGGTAATTGATACATTTAGTCATTATGTTATTTAGCCAAATCAAGTGATCAAGTTATTGTATAGATATATTGGCTAAGAAACTTAATTCAAATTGTGGACACCTGGTAATATTACTATTTGATGACATAACAAATAATAATATTAAACCTAAGTAACCTAATTAACAAAATAATTTGTGTCAAAATTAATAATGGGTGGAGTCCCCAAAGTTGTGATAAATAAAAAAAAGCTGATTCTGAATTCTTCATTAATATATAAGAAGAGAACTGTCGCCCAACTCTTCATAACTTTTTCTTAGGTTCACGGTCTTTTAGAAGACCTTCAATTCTAAATCCCAAATTTTAGTTCCAAGGGATCACTCGAAATGAATCAATCATGTACATTTCGGCTATTTGATTATCAATATAAACACACGTGAGTTAAAGTGATGCTTTATTTCACATACGGTTATGTCAGAACTCGCTCAATCTGTATGCATACGAATATATGAAATAAGGCGTAGGATGTGTGAGTTTGTGATAAGAGAGAACCTTTTGTAATGATATTCGCCGACTTATGGAGGCATAAGATGAGACGACTCAACATTATGATATGTACGATGGGTTATTGATGTTAAAAGGAAATGTGTTTGAACCAGAGACAGAACAATTACGAACCTCGATCATGCGATACTTTTTTGATTCAAAGGTCGGAGGTCAATTCGGTGTATGCCGCACATGGGTGCGATTGTCTAATACCTTTCATTGGTTGGGGCAGAAAAACGATGTACGTGAGTTTGTGACGAAATGTGATGTTTGTCAACGGATGAAATCGTGAATTTTCAGCCTCTAACAATACCTGATCGTATATGGGAGGATATCTCGATGGATTTTATCGAGGGGTTATCAAGATCCAACGAGTTCAATGGAATTATGGTGGTGGTAGATCGTCTCACCAAGTATGCACATTTCATTCCGTTAACCCATCCGTTATCAACGAAATGCATAGCGAAGCTATTTGTTGTTGTGGTAAAGTTACATGGGGTACCACGGTCTATTGTATCTGACCGAGATCGGATTTTTATGTGCAACTTCTGGAGAGAATTTTTCAAGATGCAGGGGACCGAATTAGCTATGAGTTCGGCGTACCATCCTTAGACGGATGGATAAAACGAGGTAACTAATCGAACACTTGAACAGTACCTTCGATGTTTTGTTCACCAATTTCCCACAAAATGGGAAGGGTTCTTGCCTTGGGACGAATTCTGGTACAATACCACTTTCCATGCATCTACCAAGTTTACTCCATTTGAACTGGTGTACTGACGAGCAGCTCTGATGTTTGTTAGTTATCCGATAGAAAAATCCCCGAATGCAGAGGTAGATTGGGAGTTAATGGAACGGGATCTGTTGATCAAAGAGCTCAAACAAAATTTATCCGGATCTGTTAATAGAGTGAAGGAGTACTATGACAAAGGACGTTTGGAGGAGAAATTGGTGCGAGGTGATTGGGTTTATGTAAAGTTAAGGCCACATCGTCTGCATAAAGTTTCTAAGAAGGCATTGTACAAGCTAGGGAGTCGATTTTACGTGTCGTATAAGATCATGGAGAGAATAGGTGAGGTGGCGTACAAACTAGAATTACCCATGGAGTCTCAAATTCATCCAATTATCCATGTATCACAATTAAAAAGGAGCTTAAGTGATGACCATGAGGCCCAAACTCGGTTACCGGTGGTAAATGGAGATGGACAAATCATTGTACGACCTCACCGAGCATTAGAGTGTCGAAGAATAAAGCGGGTTGGGCGTTTTCGTTGGGAAGTCTTAATCAAATGGGAGGATTAGCCAGAAGAGGAGACGACTTGAGAGAATATGCATATATTCATAATCAGTTTCCAATATTTATCCTTAAGGTCACACTTGAAGGGGACGAGAATGATGCAAATGAAGGCTGACTTCTCAAAAACGCCTACAATCGAGCACGTATTAAAGAGGTGGGGCGGTAGTCGGGAGCAAATGGAAGAGAAGAACTTCTAGGCCTCGCGTCGTAAAACCTTGCCACGCCGCAACGATCCTTCACTACGCGGCCCTCACCACGAGCTGACAGAAGCTATGGGTCTTCAAGGCGTCGCGCCGTGACACTTCCATTTCTTCATGGCTCGAGCTCAACCACGAGCCAACAGAGAGTAAGGATTCCCAAACGCCGCGCCGCGATACCTGGGAGGCTTACATGTCGTGAAGGCTGCCACGCTGCGAGAGAGCAGGGAAACTGAACATGGGCGACAATTTATTGGTTCTATTTGAAGTTTTTAGTTCAGTTATTTTTTTGAATTTTCTATTGTCTTGCAGCAGGTTAGGAAGTTATTATTATTATTTTATTTTGTTTTTGGCTTAAGAACTCTTTTAAGAGAGATTAGGATTATTATGCAGTAACATAACAAAAATCATTTATTTTTTAACACCAAATTCATGTCGACCGACGGTCATTTTAGCGCGAGTTAACACATTTTCATTCATTATCTTTACATTTGATACACGATCGCAAGTGTCCCAAGACTTGCAATTTTTTTAATTTAATTTCTCTTGGTATTTTGAAAATATTATGAGAAGTCAAATTTATAGTTAATATATCATGAAATATTATGAGGGTATAACGGAAAATTTAGTAAAATTTAACACAATTAAAAAAAAAAAAGGAGATTATGCTAACGAAACTTCAACATAAGGGGACTTCATGAATTTTTTAAAATACAAGGTGACGACGCGCAAATTTAATTAAAAGGAATTTACACTCCATACTATCATATATATTTTATATTATATATTTACACTCAATTAATATTTATTTGCAAATATACTAAATTCATCCTACTTATTTGTACTTATACCAGATTTTAGTTTTGTTAATTATATCTTTTAAATATAGAAGGAATAGATTCATAGATCCCTAATATCAAGGAATTAACCCACCCCTTCAATCCATCCGATAAAATATTTGGCACAGAGAGAGAGAAATTGTTGGCACATAGAGAGAGAGAAATTGCACGAAGGAGAGATTCCATGGTGTTGGCCCGACCGCCCATACGATTCGTCCACTTTACTGCTCTGTGTAGGCCTTCAACGCATGCCCCGTCGCTTCCTCTCTGACTCCGTGGCAGACGTGCAAAGAAAAAGGGATTCACCTTCGCCAGAGACGGATCCACTGGCACTTCTCGCGGCCAGGTCCGAAAAAATTGTTAACCCAAAAGTTTAGAGAATCCTTGGTTTCCTGCCTCCTCAAGCTTCGCTGGTGTATAGATATTTTAGGATTTTGCAGTTTTCTTTTCCTTCAACTGTTTTCTGCTTCTTTTTCTGCGAAAACAAAGATAGAGATAATAACTTTTGCCTAGTGGAAAGTGAAAAAGATGGATTCTGGCCTGGGCAGTATGAGAACATTGTAAGACACTTTTTTTTTAGTATATGTTGAGTATATCTACGGTATATGTATATGTACAGTTATATGTTGAGTGTATAGGCATGTAGTATATATTCACTGCAGTATCTGTTGCGTGTATAAGCAGGCAGTATATCTGGTGTGTATAGAGAGTATATATTCAGTATATTAGAAGATTTTTTTGTAAACTGTTCAGTATAAAATGTGTGTATATGAAGTATATGTTCAGTATATTAGAAGATATTTTTGTATAGGCAATATAAGTAATCTGTTTAATATGTTTATCAACTATATATATACTTTTATGAATAAAAGTAAAAAAAAAAAAACAATAAGACATAATTTTTTGATGGAAGATATGTTTTTCATTGCAACATATACAGACCACCTGACAGCGTGAATTAAGAAATTTCAGCTGCGCACATATACTAAATATATACTAACATAAACGCAAAATATACCACCTGACAGCTGCGTGAATTAAGAAATTCTAGTTGCGTATATCTATGGTTTATATAAAATCAATTTATATTCAGCATAAACTGATTTTTTGTTGTTGTTTGTTGAGTATATCTATGGTTTATATTAAGTAACTTTATAATATGTTTATAAATTATATATATACTTTTATGTATAAAAGTTAAAAAGAACAAGAAGACATAATTTTGATGGAATACATGTTTTTCATTACAATATATACTGAATATATGCCAACATATACTCAGCTGGACAACTGCGTGAATTACAAAACACGTTTTTATTTCTCTAAAAATATACCAACATAAACCTAACATATACCCTCTGTTGCGATTATGAATTATTGTCGCGGTGACTCCGATCGGTCCCTNAGGGAATGTGAATCATGGGCATAAAAGTAGGGAATGGAGGTTGTACCACCTGTAATTGATTTTTAGAGATTTATGTAGATATTTATTATCTATTAGGTAGGAACAAAATTAATTGTTGATTGATGGTATTTATGAAATATTTTAACTTTCGTGTGGAATTCACAAGATTTTCCCTTTAATTAATAAAGAAAGATTTGATGTATTAAACCCGTTTTTCACGTTATTGTTGAACATTAGTGAGGGCACAAAACTAGTAGAAGAAGAAGGCCTTTGTGGACGGAGAGGTCCACAGAAAGCCCATAAAGAAGGCCTGCTTCATCAGGTCATGGGCTGACATATCTTTATTGTCGATATCTTCTAATTCTCCATATTAGACTGCGGCCCACAGAAATATTTTGACATATAATTCAGTTTATGAGAGAAGTGCTGCAAAAAATGAAGTTGTAAATCCTGTAAAACTGATAGTATCAATTGCGAGTAACAGAAATGTTGTGGAGCCATCGGATGGTTCCCTTATGGAGCCATCCATAACTTTATGTATTGACACGTGTTCAATGTGCATTTATTGCAGGACACGTGTCAATACACCATTTGTGAATAACTATGGATGGCTCCATAAGCCGAACCATCCGATGGCTCCATAAGCCGAGCCATCCGATGGCTCCATAGCAAAACCGGTACTAGAAGTTTTAACTATTAGCATACTCCATTTTTTGATTCTTAATTATCGTATTTTTTTAAACGAATAAATCATATTAATAACTCATAAAATTTAAAAACAGGTACCCGACTGGTTTCATTTTAAATTATTATTATTCTATTAGTTATTCATCATTTTCATTATTTCAGAATAAGAAAATAAATTTTGTATATATTATTTTTATTATAAAAATATTTTTTTCTCCAATCACGGAATACACAATGTCGTACTAGTTTAATATTTATTGCTCAACAAAAGAAAGAAATTCTAAAAGTTCAACAATTATCTATCTGTGATACGATTAAATCTTGATAAATTAAATTTGTCCTTTGAATTCTTTTAAAACAATCTCTTGAACAAAATAGATGCCCAAGTTTGCTTGGTGCTTTAATGTTAGCATTTTTTTTATTCCTTGTCCATTCAACATGGCCATCTTTTCCACAAAATAAGGCTGTTTACTATAAAATGATAACCTCAATTAGTGGCCCATTAGTCATAAGATAGACTAATTAACTTATTCAGTCATTTTCTCAATCGTCACATGAGATTCCGTCAAATATATAATCAATCATATACTAAATTGTGGGGGTCTGCATGACTTATTCTTCAATCACAAACCTAATTTATTCATCGTAGAAAAAATGTTCCAGAAGATTGCTTCCATAGACTATTAAGCCTGCCTAAATTGAATCCATTCTTCCTTTTCAAAAGGACAAACCAATAAAAGGATACGAAAAGAATATAATCTCTTGTTATAAGTTAAGTGATTCTTACGTTGGTGACCCGATAATATGTACCAATTAGTATTGTGAAAGGTGTCCTTTTACTTTATTAAATAAATATTTATTAAAAATGTTAATTAAACTAATAAAATTCAATTTTGTTGTAGACAACAACTGAATTCATAGTATAATCAATCTTCTATACACTTCTACAGTAAAAAATACTATATTTTTAATTATTTAAAAAATACAATTAATTTTGTTAATTGGTATTTTTACTTGTTGTGTGTATAAGGTTGGCTCTATTGTGGAGTCAACTGTTGGCTCCATAGCCAAAATGCTAATAACCTGACCTTACTTAAAAAAAAAATTGGAAAAATTTATATATGGTAACCTAATTTTATCTTATTTTTATTTTTGTTACCCGAAGTTTTCACTCAATGAATTTTTGTACCCAATAT
>BKCP01007404.1:442342-454208 GCA_008636005.1 Striga asiatica
TATTAGTGCCCGTCAAACCATTGTCCGACAACCTGTTGTCACCGTAAAAACAATAGAAAACTTAAAAAAAAAAAGGACAAAAAGAAAAAAAATTGCAGAAAATGGCACTTCAAATTGAAAGCTTGTATAATCTCAAAGCATTATTCAGGGGTATTGTAGTCCAAGAACTGTAGGGTGTGCAAACACAATCTCACATCGGAAAATTAAAGGTTACAAGTCCAATATATAAGCTTGGTGGGCTACTTCTTCTATTGCCAATTGGTTTTAGAATGAAATCTCATTTGGGCTTGATGGAGAACTGAGTTTTGAGTTGTCGGTCCTAACAATTGGTATTAGAGCCACGGTTGGTAGCCCAGTTGCGATGTGGATGACGTGGCATGTTCCCCATAGAGTCGGTGGACGACTGGTGGATCCGTGTGCCTTGTGTCGAAAGTCTTCCTGGCGAATGGGTGATCAGGCGGCAGGTTCCGTGGGTGATTACGGCGGTACAAAATGGTCGGATCGTATGAATATCGTTCAAGGGGAGGCCCAATGTGGTCTTGTGTTTGAGGTGAGATTTATAGGGTGTGCAAACCCAATCCCACATCGAAAAATTAAAGGTTTCCAAGTCCAATATATAAGTTTGGTGGACTATCCCTTTTATTGACAATTGGTTTTAGAATGGAACCTCATTTGGGCTTGTATGTTGGGCTTGATGGAGAACTGGGTTTTGAGTTGTCGGTCTTAACAAGAACAACAAGATAAAAGATCACCTATCGAATTAGGACAACTGAGTAGACGATTCGCCAGATGAAAAATTTGTTCCGCTAGAAATATTACTGGCATTTTCCCAACTCTTTAAGGGTCCGAATGACGATCAGGAAATATCATAGGATTCGTAATAAAAAGAGCTTTCTGTACAAATATGTTTCACAAAAATCTAACGGCGGGATCTTTAATGAATTTCTGAAAAAGTTTTAATGATTAATTTTTTTTTAAACTTTATCAATGATTTAACAACTTTTGAGGTATTATATAGTGAAATTAAATGTCGCTGGAAAGATCGAGTCGTGATATTCGAAATGATATACGATTTGTTGAAATCCATAATTGATAAGCGGGCGACAATTGACAGCTGACAGTGGTGGCTAGCAATGTCAGGTGATGTGGAGATGGTCGAATCTTCAATTCATGTAAGTTTTTAATTTAATATCTCATATATTTTAGTTATTTTTATTTTGTTATGCATGAACTTTAAGTTAAATACAATTTTTCTTTTCCAATGGATTAAAATAAATATAAATTAAATTATAATAAGAGTATAATAGGTGTTTTGCATCTACCACGACATATATAAAGTAATGTACAAGACAATCACATTATTTTTTTGCCTTACATTAAATATAAGGTTAAGACTGGTGGTGTTAAGATGAAGGGATACCTTTTACAAGGGGTATCCCCTAGTAGTGCCTTATTATTTTTAATTTTAAACTCTTTAGTCATGATATAAAAAAAATGCTATAAGTACATAACAGACAGACGTACATAGATGTGTACATAACAAGTACATAACAGACAGACGTACATAGATGTGTACATAACACTCAAATGGAGTGAGGTCAACTTAATTTTATATTTTAGTCGGTCCCACTCAATGTGAGTGTTATGTGCACCTTTATGTACAATATTATGTACTTATAACATTTCTCCATGATATAATTAATAAGTAATAATTTCGAAGACGATTCTATTAAAAATTTAAAAATAACCAATTATTGATAGATAACTTTTGAAAAGTGTGTCATCTGTGACAGCTATAATTTATGGGGAAAAAAATTAGCTCCTGATAAGCAATTTTTAATATGTACGTTTTACTAAATGACTTAATTGTATGTTTAAAAATTATTTTCAATATTTTAATCTTAAAAATAAAATCTGCAACTAAACTTTAAAAAATCACACATATATAACCTATTTGAAAATGAAAAGAGGACACTCAACCAAAGAGTGACCCACTGTACACGGGGAGTGGACACTGACAGGAAAATGCTTCTAGAAACACTTGCATGTGCTGGGGATATCACTTGCTGAATAATTTGCTTGATTTATTAGGTATACGGAAATACATATATAATAGATCATCAATCACCATCACCATTGGTATGCGTCCAATATCGCGCTTCTTTATTTCACCACAATTCACAACGACATTTTCAACATCGTAGAGTTCGTAATTCCATAGTTGATTTTTCAGATAATGTTATATGTCCCAAAAATTTTTTAAGAGAGTTTGCAAAAAAATCTAGAGAATTTATTCATGCTCTATGCTTTAATTTTTTTTTTTATGAACTTTAGATTCCAATAAAATTATAACATCACATAATGACTCATATATAGTTTTTTCCTGCAAAAATAGTTCTTATGCCCTGTTAAAATAATTCTTATGCCCTTGCATGCTTGGATATAAATCAATTAAGTTTTGATTGGTTTTGATTGAGATTTTTTTTTGTTAATCGTAGTTAATTTTAAAAAAGTTGATTGAGTGAGATTTTGAGTTTGTATTAAAATAATATTTAAAATAAAATAATTAAAGTTGATTTGATGTACCAGTAGGGGAGATGTGATTCGAAGTGATGTATACTCGTTCAAATTCTGTTAGTAGATGAATCATGGTTAAGAAAATTGAACCGGACTGGCCGGTCTGACCGGTTGGATCGGGAACAGGTCAGTTGACTTGCCTGGTTGGCTGAAATGAACTGGTTGCCAGCGAACCGGTTAAAACCGAATCAACTACCGATTGAACCGATCAAAATCGGTCAAAATTGGCCAAAATCGGTAGTCGAGCTGGTTGAACCGGTTCATATTTGTTTTTAAAAATAAATTTTAATATATTTAAAACAAGGTAAATGAAAAAATACATATTTAAATATAATGGATATATATGTTACTAATAGTTAATTTAAGTATTTGAATGTTTTAAATTGGCTTAAAATTTAATTAACAAAGTTCTTTATATAAATTTTATTATATGAAAATTATATATATTCAAAAATATTAATAAATTAAATACCGGCCAAATCGGTTTAACCACTGGTCGGACTAGTGAACCATTGAACCAAGTTTGTCAAAACCTTGGAATGAATATTGATTAGTGAATTAAAGTTGATGTGATGCATGTGAATGATTAGTTGATATTATTTAATAATGTGGATAAAACTGAGGAGAATTGAGTTAAATTTCAATTAAATTTTAAATTAAAAAATTAATTAGTAAAAAATGATTGAATATTTAGATTTTGATTTATATCCAAGCATAGTATCGAAAATATCCATCTTTTGGTTTTACAACTGGCTAAGGCACGCAATTGTTATCTTGAACATTGGTACGCCATTTTTTCATTTGCTTGACCTAGAGTTGTCCACGGGCCGAACCGGCCCGGGGACCGACCCGCGAACCGGTCCCGGCCCGGACAGAACCGGCCCTGAACCGGCCTCCTACGGGCCGGTTCGTTGAACCGGACCCGTCGGGTCGCGGTTCGGTTAAGGTTCAATTTTTTTTTATTTGGTCCCGGCGGGCCGGGCCGGGTCGACGGGTTGAAAAACGGCGAGGGTGTATTTTTTAGCGGGCCGCACCTGCCCGGAACCGGCCAAAAACCGGCGGGTCCGTGACCCGGCGGTTCAGGGCCGGTCCGTGACCCGCGGCCCTTAGAAAATACGGGCCGGTCAAGGGTCATGAAATTGCGACCCGTGGACCCGGCCCGTGGAATGGCCACCCCTAGCTTGACCATAAATAAAAATATTAAAGAATTAGAATTTTCGTTTTTTAGGTGTTGGATATATGTGAACATACATGTTTTTAAAAGAATGACAAAGAACGGCACCAACGAAGAATCAAAACGAATGATTCGATCAAATCTCGTACAGGACCCTTGAACAAACTTGAACAAAGAATTCAAATAAATAATCAACGTCGAGGCACATGAAACATGCTCTCCGTAAGACAAAATTATCGTATATTTTAATGTTTATGGTTTTCGACAAACGTCAAAGATATAATGATTTTTACTTTGTGTGTAGTGATACTTAAAATACACAAGATTTCGATGAACTTACTTTATTTAGAATTCTCATGAAATGAAGAAAAAATAATGAATACAAGATGAATATGAACTAGTTTTATATCATATTTTAATTTCATATCTTTATAATAAATGTCACCAACTCTATGAATTTCAAATTATATGTGTATTTAGAGATGTTCTTGGATATCTCCATGTGAGTTCAATGAGTCAAAAACATCTTTGGGGACGTGACCGGTCGTCCAAAATTGAGTTGGAATATTTCTGACACAAGCAGGTGCGTCTGGGTTGCGAGCTTGTCGTGATGTGAGTTGATACGTGCTCTTTCGAACTCAGAATCGTGCCCAAAATTTTTGTACTTGTCCCCTAACAACCCTTCTAGAGTTCTATCATTCCTAGGGTATAATTCTTGCTCATTTAATTTGAATTGTCAAAACATTCATAAAAGATCCAAATGGGACCAAAGTCCCACTTTATACTGAAAAAAGATCCAATCAGGAGACGACGCGTCGTAAGAAGAACGGGTGCATCAAACCTACACCCTGACACACGCCAAAGATTTGAAAAATGGCGACTCGAGTTCAAAAGTCCAAAAGATCGAATGTGCGGACAAAGAAACGCCACGTCGCCTATAATTAAATAGGCACGTCTTTTCAGATGTAATTAAATTACACAAAAAAAGATCCAATCAGGAGACGACGCGTCGTAAGAAGAACGGGTGCGTCAAACCTACGCCAAAGATTTGGAAAATAGCGACTCGGGTTCAAATGTCCAAAAGATCGAACGTGCGGACAGAGAAACGCCACGTCGCCTATAATTAAATGAGCACGTCTTATCAGATGTAATTAAATTACACAGGCTTTATGACGAGGCAGCGTTACAGAGAAAGCGTCCTTGATTTTATAATTCCGCGCAGGATGGGATATTTAAAACTCAAAGGTCAACTCGGATCCCTAGCGAAGACGACCTCGAAGGGAATGTCCTAGTTGTCCCCTTCAAGCTCGGGTGCCTTATGTTGATATTCGAGTTGAAAAGAGGAGGATAACTAAGATATTAATCTGCGTTAGGTCGGATCTCAAGCGATCAGTCAACGTCGGTCCCATGGATATGATAATCAGATGGAGACTCAGAATCTATCAAAGGATATCCAACTTCCCTAACCTATTCAGGTCGGGAACTGATGCCGACGAGATTGCATTAGCATATCTCGACAAGTTTGATCGACTCGTTTCATTAGTTTGAATGTTATTCCATTTCTTATTATTAGTATTTATATTTATATTATGTCTATTTATTTGTGTTGGGCTTGTTTTATTTGGACTTTAGGTTTGTTTTAGTTGGGCTTTAATTAATTAGGACATGTTGTATTAAAACCGAAAGGGTGATGGTTTTATCTGGCGGTTGATGATTATCGAATTGAATCAGAAAAGAAAGAAACCGTTTTCTTTGTGTTCTTCATTCTCCCATCACGGGCTTTGCTGCATCATTTGGTATCAGATTCGGGATGATTCTCGATGCCGCCGAGACGACGAGATGCCGAGATTGATGATCGTCTTCAACGTATGGACGATCGAGTCCAATTGATGGACACTCGGGTGACCGATCTCGCCACGGGGATCAACGATATACGTACCACTCTTACGACCATGTTAAGAGATCAGCAAGCATACAAGGAAGTTTCCGGTGGGAGAGGTGGTCGCGTAGGTCAAAGAGGCAGCCGTAGAGGTCATGGTTTTGGCGAGGCGCTCCGACAACCGCCCCTACAGTCGGAGTTTTTCGATGTTGACAGCGAGGATACTTTGTCCGATATCAATCCCTTTGCCAAGGGTTTTGATTCTGAGGGACATGGTGACCGTCGTAACCCGCAACGGAGGCCCGCAGGGGTCCGATTTTCCCGATCTCCTCCACGTGCAGCGGACGGTTTTTCGATCCCGGATTTCCATGCCTACCCTCGAATGGCGGCGCGCCGTGCTGCTGTAAATCGTGATGCCCAGGACCATGTCGGTGGAGAATTCTGTCGTGATGCAGGTTGCGACTTTCAGCGTGTCGGAGTGCGGGATTTCCGTCGGGCGGCCTTTGGCGAAGATTTTCGTGGTTGGCCGCATTAGGGTTGCCGGACACCTGTCAATTTCATGGATGACGGGGCTGAAGCCAATTTGGACGGGGGTAAAGCTTTTGGTGATGGTAGGCGATTTGGGGATTTTGGAGATGGCCAGCGATTTGTGAATTTTGATAATGAATGGGTTTTTCGTGAATCTCGAGCCAATTTTGTTCCTCCTGTGCTTGAATCTCGAGCCAATTTTGGCAGAGGTCATTTCTTTAATTCTCTTAATGGGCCCAATAGAGGTAATTTATTTAATTCTCCTAATGGACGTACTGATTTAAATATCGAGGGTCGTTGGGAGTCTTCTTTCTGAGTTGACCTTCTGGATTTTGCCGGTGGATTGGATGCTAGTGAATTTGTGGATTGGTTGGCTTCCGTCGAGGCTGCCCTTGATTTTAAATGTGTACCGGACGAGAGACGAGTCGCACTTGTAGTCACTCGACTTCGGGGACGTGCGGCTGCTTGGTGGTTACAGTTACAGGGTGTGAGGCATCGACAGGGCAAACCAAAAATCACTTCGTGGGTGAAATTTCGTAAGTATCTTGAACGTGAATTTTTACCGTTTAATTTTGTCCGTACTTTATATCAGCGTTTGCAAAATCTTCGTCAAGGACAACTTAGTGTGGATGATTATACTGAGGAATTTTATAAACTCTTGGCCCGGGTAGATATTCGTGAAACTCGGGAACAGTTGATTTCTCGTTATATTGGGGGATTGCGTGTCTCTATTCAGGATGTGTTGAATATGTTTACACCGGCTTCCGTTTCTGAGGCTCATCAGCGGGCTTTATTGGTTGAGCAGCAACAAGCTCAGAAGGTGGGCACTTCTTTTGTGTCGTCTACAAAGGAGCCTCTTGGGACTTCGGGTACCGCGCCGTCTACAGTGAAGGCTCCGTTCGATTTTAGTGCTCCTTATGAAGGCCGTGTGGTTGGCCCCACGATGGGGAGTGGCAATCGGCAATCTAGTGGTCCGCGTTGTTTCACTTGTGTTGAGCCGGGGCATCTCCAGGCACAGTGCCCGAAGGCGAGAGGATCACGAGCTTTGATTGTTGACGAGCCAGACTCGACTGCTTACAATGGTCCTCCAATTTTCGATAAAGAGTCGGAGGTTCTCGAAGTGCATGTTTTGGGAGATGTGGGTCACGCGCTTGTCCTTTGTCGATCTCTTTTGTCTCCCCACTTCTCTTTCGAGGATACGGTCCAGTGACACCACCTTTTTCAATCCACATGCACCATTGGTGGCTGGGTGTGCCGTTTTGTCATTGATTCCGGTTCCTGTGAGAATGTGATTTCGAACGAGGCTGTGAAGAAACTGGGGTTGTTAAGTGAGCCGCATCCAGATCCGTATGCTCTTGCGTGGATACAGCATGATGATTCTGTTCGTGTCACCCGACGCGTGTTGGTGACCTTTTCTATCGGATCCTCTTATAAGGACCTGACTTGGTGTGGTGTCGTGCCTATGGATTCTTGGCACATTTTATTAGGACGACCTTGGCAATTTGATCGCTCGGTAGTACATGATGGACTCCTCAACATATATAGTTTTTTTTATTTGAGGGCGTCTGCATAGTCCTGCATCCGTCGTCATCCAGTTCTGGTCCTTTGCCATTGTCGTCTCTGGTTTTATTCGTTTCTCGCGCCAAGCAGTGTAGGGAGTTATCCGGCTCGGAGGATGGTCGCTCGATGGTCTTTGACGTAGATGATTTTGTTGACGGGGTCGTCCAGGACACCGACGAGATTGCGGATTCGAGGGCGAATCCTCTCCACCCGGGAGAGAATGATGCCGACGAGATTGCATTAGCATATCTCGACAAGTTTGATCGACTCGTTTCATTAGTTTGAATGTTATTCCATTTCTTATTATTAGTATTTATATTTATATTATGTCTATTTATTTGTGTTGGGCTTGTTTTTTGGACTTTAGGTTTGTTTTAGTTGGCTTTAATTAATTAGGACATGTTGTATTAAAACCGAAGGGTGATGGTTTTATCTGGCGGTTGATGATTATCGAATTGAATCAGAAAAGAAAGAAACCGTTTTCTTTGTCTTCTTCATTCTCCCATCACAGGCTTTGCTGCATCAAGAACCCTACGCCATTCAATCGTAGAAAAATGTTATAATATTTCCACTTGTTGTCTAATGATGATCGATGGGGCAGACGCATCACCTTTATAGATCTACGCTCGCTAGGTCAATAGGGTAGCCTGTTAGCATTTAATACTTGTCAAGGAGCATTAAATTGATGTGGCCTGAGTGAATAGTGGTCAGACATGTAACTATATAAATAGCTTCCGGGACCCAGGAGGAAGGGGTTCTGATTTCCTGTAGACCAATTTAATGCATTGTAAAGAAAAACACTAAAAGGATCCCGCATTTAAGACAGAAACCAACCTCATGCAGCCGAAAAATCCGACCTCATTGATACTAATTTCTATGCAATCTTTCCAACCAAATTCGAATTTTTATTGTCTTAATGACCGAAAGTTAACACTAAATTTCTTAATTTAGGTCGACCAAATTTCGTTGATCAACATACCTAGAGAAAAATTTGTAGGTAGCAAAATTTGCAGGCAATTTCTAGGTATACATATATATATATATATATATATATATATATATATATAAGTAAGTACTAGAGAAAATTTGTAGCCAATCTCTGAGCATTTACCTACAAATATATTTGTAGGTAAGTACCTAGAGAAAAATTTGTAGGTAAAAAAATTTATAAGCACTCTTTAGGCATTTGCCTACAAAATATATTTGTATGTAAATACCTTAGAAAAAATTGTAGCGAAATCTTTATAACATAAATGTTGGAAATTTGTAGCTAATATCTCGGCATTTGCCTACAAAATACATTTGTAAGTAAATATCTAGAGAAAACTTTGTAGGAAAAAAAATGTAGGCAATCTCTAGCCATTTACCCACAAAATATGTTTGTAAGTAAATACCTAGAGAAGAATTTGTAGGGAAATGTTCTTGTATATAAATGTAAGAAATTTGTAGGTAATCTCTAGGTATTTCCTACAAATACCTAGAGAAAAATTGTAGGGAAAGAATATTGTAGGTAATCTCTAGCAATTTACCTATAAAATAAATGTGTATAGATAAATACCTACAAAAGAATTTATAGGCAAAATCTTATAAATAGAAAATTCGTAGGCAATCTTTAAGAATTTATCAATAAACTATATTTGTTGGTATATTGCTACAAATTGCCTATAATATTTGTCTAGTGTTCTTTTTTGTCGGAAATTTGTTGGTAATTTGTATTGTAATTTTTTCCTCCAAATTTATAATTATTTGTAGGTAATATGTTGTTATTTACCAACAAAAAGTTATAATTATTATTTGTAGCTATTTTGACATTTTCTTATAGTTTTAAAAGTCTTAATAGGTATAATACAATTTATAACTTACATGGAACATAACGAAGCACAAGAACTTGACACATAGTATTACGAAGCACCAATTCAACATATAGGATTATGGAGAACGAAGAGTCCAGACATATAATCGAGACATTCAGCATTAATATATTAAGGTATGCATGCGTTCTTTGTTTGTTGTTTTTGTGATAAAAGTTTTGGGTTTTAGATTTTATTATAGACTATGCAAATTTATTTACTGGAATTCACAAAAAGTGTAATTAGTTTTCCAATAGTATATCTTCAAACAACATAAATATCTTATATTTCTCAATCGTTTAACATGTGCTCGTTGATGATGATTAGAAAAAAGTAATCACACCGCTTTACTTATCCACTTGAGATATGTCATGAGCTGGATATGCATCTTTTGAAGATAAAGCCGAGAAGAAAATGCTTTGGCCTTTTATTATAAGCTTTTCCTATCGTATAGTGTACAAAAAATGGTTGTTAGGCACTTTATGGTACCAATAATAGTAAGCTGGGCCTCCAAAAGCTTATGCTTTGCTTATAGACTAAAAAATGAAAAAAATCTATAATGGAGCTGACCTCCAATGCACGGGAAATCTTGCGTTGATGGAGCTGCAATTTTCATATTTGATCCAAGTACAAGTAGATGTACAAGTCGTGGGTAAAATTTCAAATATGTTCTATATTTATTGTTGAAAACTAAATAAAAGTGAAATTTAGTGGAGTATGGAGTATAATATATGCGCAAAATATATGTAAGAACATAAATTAAACGAGAAGTAACAATTAACAATTTTTTTCAGAATATATATATATATATATAGATAAAAAAAAATCAATAAACATCTTTTAGTTTTTCCGCCTTTATATCCACATTATTTCAATTATCAGTTTTGTAACGCTTCATCCTTATCAACAATAAGTTTTTATTTTCTCTTTTGACATTTGGAATTTTTTGAGAAGCATGAGAACTATATTTGATCCTTTTATTAATTATGTATGATGTTATTTTAATATTACATGGTGCTATCATTTTTAAAAATGCTAATATAAATTGAGTTGTTATTTTTAGTAAAATACATATTAATTAAAATAACACTAAAACACAATCAATCATAACATTACGTACTTACATATGAATCAATATACTGTGACATAAATTATAGTATATTTATAATAATAATAATAATAATAATAATAATAATAATAATATAATATAATAATATTAATAATAATAGCTCACGTTAGGATTTGATTATCATTTGAACACTATTGTTATATGACGATACAAGTGTCCTTAAATGGCGACGATTGGTACTTTCTTTGGTTGACATGTCTCCCATTTAAAAAGATCATATTGGAGAGGGTAGTGATGCATCTGTGAGAGATAAAAGGGTGAGGGATAAAAGCTGGAATTTGAAGATCAAGAGCAAGCTTAAACATTTCTTGTGGAAGTGTTTTTAAATGTTCTTCCAGTGAGTTATAATCTGAGCAGGAGGGGAATGACTATTGATCAAATTTGTCAATGTTGTGGAGAAGAAGTGGAGACTATTGAACATGTATTATTTAGTTACAGCAGAGCACAAAAGGTATGGAGATTGGCACCTGTGAGTTGAGATGAACTGCCTTCTAGTACTAGAACCTTTAAGTCTTGATGGTGGAGGATTTGTGAAGATGGGAAGAAGGATATTTTTCGAGGATATGATTGAATTAACCACTTATGTTCTATGGTGGTTATAGAAATCCAGAAATCTTTACAAGTTCAAAAATGTTTGGTTCCCTGAGAGTATGGTAGTAAGAGCAGCACAAGGGGATTGGTTGGATTTTACTCATTGCAGTGGAGCAGGGACTTCTCTTTAAGGATGGATGATGCTTACTTGGTCCTTTGGTTCAGTAGTAGCATTTTTCCCCTCTAATTTTCTTGTATATTACTGTTTCAGTTTCATGAGACTTTATGTGATTGTGAGTATTGTATCTCTAAAGGTTTCAGTAGTACTTCTGCCTTTAGTTGAACATTGTATTAGTGTAGGTCTTTCTTGTTGTGGTTGGTGTCTAGAGCATCTCGTTTGGGTGCTCTCCTTTGTTTGGTTGTATTGTTGAACTGAACTTGGGGCTATTAAGCTTCCGGCTTGTAGATTTTGTTGGTTGAATATACCTCTATCGTTTGGAAAAAAAATTGCTTTTCATAGCTTTTTCTTAAGCACATAGTTTCTTAAATTCTAACAATTCTATTTTCTTTTCCACTATTATCAAGGAAACAAATCATTCATGGATTCACCCTTCTTTCACGTCGACATAACACATATG
>BKCP01007404.1:454400-467778 GCA_008636005.1 Striga asiatica
GACATTTCCTATCAGAGTACCTTATTCTGCCATAGTAAAAATAGAAGCTTTGGAGGTTTTCATACCTGAAGTCCACCTACCTATTTTTCAGCTCCAAGCTTGATATTAGTGCCCTTCATAATTGTGTCCTTCAACTTCATCTCCACCAAAACTTTGAAAATTTGTTCATTCACACTCCATGCTCTAGGCACTTGCACATCAAGGATTTTCCCTAATTTTCTTTCAATCTTCATGCCTGACTCGGCTGTTGTCCAATGGAGGGATAAGTTGTGGATTTTCAGCCAAATTTTAATAACCTCATCCTCCTCAGCAAATTCTGTTTTCTCAGGGTCCCAATTCTTCAGAATGATGTATTAGGCATCAAAGGGCCAGGTTCTGCCTTTGAGGATCTTTTCCCTGTCATCTTCAATCTGGAAAAAGAATTGAAAACTATTTACGCTTAAGCTTCTCACTAAGAACGGCTTTTTGGTTGACTAGATACCCTCAAGCGTAGCTTTTAGTCCACTGAAGTTAGCCTTCTTCTCCCTGTAGATTTTGCCAATTAAGCTTAATTGGTATTCTCTCAAACTTGAGGCTATGTCGTCCTTTGAAAACTCAACACCTTGGATCTCCTTATCAGACAATCTGAATTCAGAAGTTTATCTATTATTTGATGCTTCATCAATTTGGATAGCGAGCTAGTCACACTAACTAAACCTGTGAAAGTTCCAAACAGAAGAGAACAAAAACCGTAAGAGATGGACATTTAAAAAGGACCCCCACCAAAAGCACAATAGACTGGGTAAAAATAACGAACAAGCAGAAAGCAAAGCAAACAAATTAAGAGCACACTAAGACAATAGCAAGAAAAATTAATAACAGAGCAGCAAAGCACTAAACAACCCAATCATAAGCAAAAACAAAGATCGGGCTAGAAGGAAGGCAACAAACACACTACGGAACAAACCCTAATTGACAAAGTCAATAGATGGAATCGAAAAATCTAGAAACAGACAAACCATAGAAAGAGATGTTAGTATTTAATTTTCTCAATTATCTTGTATAATGTATAAACAAGATAATTTAAAGTGGTCCACGTGTTTCTATTTTGTAAAGAGTACAAATACTGTTAATCTCCTTAATCCATACAGTTTGGATGGTTGATATTAATTATGTGATGGATAGAATTAATAATTAGACATCACACCATTTCACCAAATGGTATTTATCAAAAGGTGTCTACTGTCAAAAGATACCTTTCTGCCAAAGGGTACCATCGGTTTTAAAAGGTCCCTAGGCTCATCACTTTATGACTACTGAATCTAACACCACCTAAAGAGAAAGTGAAAGAGCCTAGAAGATCCTAACCGAATAAAAGTGAACGTGTCGAAGACTTCACCATTATCTTCTACAAGTTCTTCAAATAACTCAAACATACACAAACAATGGCTGGAGGTATGTAATCTCGATCATTCCGCTGCACCGATATATGATTAAATCAGATAAATATTCTTACATTTGGTATCAGAGCAGAGTTTAATCTCTACCTTGCTTGTGCTATGTATGTTTTCATATGTTCTTATTCCATGGAATTGTGATATTAAATTTTTATTAATTTAATTTATTCATGAAGTTCTTTTGGGATTTGAATATGGAATTATGTAATTTTTCATGAACATATGTGATGTTTCATGAATTTGGATGAATGTATGCAATTATTCTCTTTATGTCATCAGAATGAACTTGTACATGCTTTTACAGTTATTGCGAACTGATTAGCATAAGTATTATCAAGCATGTTTGTATTATTTTATAAGTATTATCATAATGAACTTTTACATACTTTTGATATTAAAATTTTGTTCAAGTATTGTTTTATGATTGATATATTTATGCTTGAATGCTTGAATTATTTGTATGCTTTAAATTTATAAATCATACATGCAATAAAAATATGTTATCATCGATGGGAAATTCACAAGGATGACTCGCCCCTTTTCAAATACTTCTTCGAGATCCGAAGGGTCTTGGTAGATAAGGCGAGAAGTGAGCAAGCCGCGAAGGCCCTACTTCATCGATGGAGTTCGCGAGGCAAACAAGATGGGTTGAGAAGTTGCTACGACTTCCTAAGGCCTCACGGTACTTTGATGCCTTGGACGGGGTAGTTTGGGGGCCTTGCAGTACCCCCAAACACTCCTTCATTCTTTGGCTAGGAGTGCTCAATCGTCTTCGTACAAAGTATCGATTAGAGTTCCTTGATGTAGACCCAACTTGTTCTCTTTGTGGTGGTGTGGATGAATCATAGGGTCATCTTTTATTTGAATGCCCTTTTAGCTTGGAAATATGGGGGGTGATCCGTGATTGGGTTAACCTCCGTCATAGGCCATCGACTCTCAAAAAGGCCCTTAAATGGACCAAGAATGAGGCTAGAGGGGCTAGTTGGCAAACCAAGTTGAAGAAAGCGGCGCTCGCGGCTACTCTACTTCATTTGGAATGCGAGAAATAGGTTAGTTTTTTATAACGAATCTCAACCTACGAGCCTTGTGATACGTAAGATTAAAACACATGTTTATCGTACAATATTTGCAGTGTACCCGAATGTACTTGTCGAGTTTGAGAGAAAATGCCTTGGGTTATGATAGACTTCTCTTGCATTGGGAGCTCGAGAGTAAAGGCAAGAACTTGTCCAACGGTGCGTTGGCCACGGAGGGAGTCGAGCCGAGCATAGTGGCGTGTAGCATTAGTATTTTGACACTTTTTGTCGTATTAGAGAATTGAGTGAACAACCGACATGTGGTTGTCCTCTTAGACCGTTCATATGCGAGTGTGGAGCCAAGCTTGTGGCTCCCATTGCGCTTTTGTATGCCGACTTTCGGTCGTTTGTACACCAATTTTGATTTATAAATTTACATTTACTGATAAAAAAAAAATGTTATCAAGCATGTTACAAATATTAATCTTGATGGCTCATAGATAAATAATTGTTTATAGATTTACAATTATATGAGTTATTATTTTATGTTATGTGGTGAAAATAATTTTAATTAATTAAGAAGTAGCCACAACTTCTTTATTTGATTGGAATTATATATTAATTTTTGTTGGTAACCACATATGGATATATAACATAAGTTGTGATTTTTCATATAAAATATGGTGGATCTTATCCCACAGGAATTTCTACTATATCTGTGTGAATAATTAGGATAAAATGTCAAATTAATTTTTTAATTTGCCCACAGGGATTAGAAAATGATGGTAATTTGATAGTTTTATCATGAAGTTTGTAAATCTACTTGAATTAGAAATTTAGCCCACAGGCAAGTTTTATGTCTCTAGATTTATGTTTAGGCATGTTACATATTGATATAACATGTCATATTATTTTCTAAGTTTCAAATTTGTGAATATGAGCATGATTATTGTACATGTTGCAGTTATTCAACCTGTTAATCACTCTGATATGAAAATTGATGTTCCTGAGCTCAATGGGGACAATTATAAAATTTGGAAGGAGAAAATACTTCTTCATTTGGAGTGTATGGACATTGACTATGCTATTAGGAAGGACGAATCGACTGCTATAACTGATAAAAGCACCCCAGCCAAAGTGGTTCTTTATGAAAGATGGGAACGATATAATCGTCTCTGCGTTATGTTTATAAAGACCAAAATTTCTGTTGGGATCCGGGGTTCAGTCGAGCAATATGACAATGTCCGTGTCTTATTGACGGCAATTGATGATCAGTTTGTGTCTTCTGACAAGGCATTGACCAGTACCCTTATAATGAAGTTCTCTTCTCTAAAGCTTACCGGAATAAGAGGTGTGCGTGAGCACATCATGCGCATAAGGGATATAGCGGCTCAACTAAAGACACTTGAAGTTGAGATGTCGGACTCTTTCCTAGTTCACTTCATTTTGTGCACTCTTCCTTCCCAATATGGTCCTATTAAGATATCCTACAACACACATAAGGATAAATGGTCCATAAATGAATTGATGACCATTTGTGTTCAGGAAGAAGGACGTTTGGCTATTGAAAAGGGTGAGAAAGTGAATATGACTACTACATCGGGAAAGAAAAGCATTATCAAGCCAAAGATAAAGGGAAGGATAAAATTCCTCCTCAAAGGGAAATTAAGAAGGAAATCAAGTGTTTTTTCTGTAAAAAGAAAAATCACGTGAAGAAAGATTGTCCTAAGTTCCAAAAGTGGCTTGAGAAGGAAGGTAATCAACGTTCTTTTGTTTGTTATGAATCCAATATGGTTGATGTTAATCATAACACATGGTGGATTGATTCTGGTTCTACAATCCATGTTACCAATTTCTTGCAGGGATTACTAAACCAGCGGAAACCAGTGGGAAGTGATCATAGCATCTATTCGGGAAACAAGATGCTCTCACATATGGAAGCAATAGGAACGTGCAAACTAATTTTAAGTAGTGGTTTTTTTTTTTGTATTTGGAAAAGACTTTTTATATTCCTTGTTTTGCTAGGAACTTGATTTCAGTATCTAGACTATTAAAGTGTGGTTTTTCTTTTAACTTTTCAAACTCAGATTTTAGTTTATCTTTTCAATCAAATGTTGTTGGTAGTGGAATCTATCTGATGGTCTTTTTCATCTTAATTTGCAAAATGAGGATAATTATAAGGTTATGCACGTTCATAATAATGCTGGTGTTAAAAGATGTGTTATGCATGAAGATTCCTGCATCGGAGATTAGGTCATATCTCCATTGACAGAATCAAGATATTAGTAAGTGATGGAGTACTTAATACTCTAGATTTCTCTGATTTTAAGACATGTATAGATTGCATTAAAGGCAAGCAAACTAACAAGTCAAAGAAAGGTGCCAAAAGGAGTTCTGAAATATTGGAAATAATTCATACGGATATTTGTAGTCCTGATATAGATGCATATCGTGATAAGTACTTTATCACATTTATTGATGATTATTCACGTTTTATGTATCTCTACTTGCTTCACAATAAGAATGAAGCACTTGATGCTTTTAAGGTTTTTAAAGCTGAAGTAGAGAAACAATGCGGAAAGAAAATAAAAATCGTGAGATCAGATAGAGGTGGTGAGTACTATGGTAGATACACTGAAAGTGGACAAGCATTTGGTCCTTTTGCTAGATTTCTTCAAGAAAATGGGATTGTTGCCCAATATACCATGCCAGGATCTCCGGATCAAAATGGTGTAGCTGAAAGAAGAAATCGAACATTATTGGACATGGTGCGAAGTATGATTGCTAGTTCCAAACTTCCTAAGTTTTTGTGGACTGAAGCTCTCAAACCGGTTGTGTACATATTGAACAGAGTTCCAACTAAGGCAGTCTCAAAGACTCCATTTGAGTTATTCAAAGGTTGGAAACCAAGTTTGCAACATGTACGCGTTTGGGGAAGTCCGTCTGAAGTGAGAGTTTAAAATCCTCAAAAAAAGAAGTTGGACCCTAAGACATTAAGTGGGTATTTTGTTGGATATGCCGAAAGGTCTAAGGGATATAGATTTTACTGTCCATCTCATAACACTAGGTTTGTGCAATCAAGAAATGCAAAATTTCTTAAAAATGACTTGATCAGTAGGAGCAGTCAATCTTTGGACTTAGTTCTGAGAGAGACTATTCTAGAAATCTCATTGCAAGTGATAGCATGACTGTTGTCAATAATATGCCTCAAGTACAAGCGTATGTTGAACAACCGATTTCGAAATTCCACAAAATGTTGAACCACATCTTGTAGATTCTAAACTTCAGCATATTTCTGATCCAATTGAACAAAATTTTGAAAATCAAGAAGTTGCTGATAAAAAACTTCCTAGTGATTATTTTGTGTATTTGCAAGAGAGTGACTACAATATTAGAGCTGAAAATGATCCTGAAACGTTTTCACAAGCTATAAGTTCAAATCAATCAAACTTATGGTATAATGCCATGAAAGAAGAGATGGATTCTATGGCATCAAACAAAGTCTGGAATCTCATCGAGTTGCCTAAGGGTGTGAAACCTATTGGTTGTAAATGGGTTTTCAAAACCAAAAAAGATTCACAAGGCAACATCGAGAGATATAAAGTAAGACTTGTTGCAAAAGGATTCACTCAAAGAGAAGGAATTGATTACACGGAGACTTTCTCTCCGGTATCTAAGAAAGATTCGCTTCGAGTTATTATGGCAATAGTAGCTCATTTTGATTTTGAGTTACATCAAATGGATGTGAAAACGACATTCCTTAATGGTGATTTACTAGAGGATGTTTATATGAAACAACCTGAAGGGTTTTCCTCTAGTAAGGGTGAGCATTTAATTTGCAAGCTTAATAAATCAATATATGGGCTGAAACAAGCCTCCCAGCAGTGGTATTTTAAGTTTCATGAAGTTATCACTTCATTTGGTTTTGAAGAAAACATCATGGATTAATGTATATACCAAAAGGTTAGTGGGAGCAAGATATGTTTTCTAGTTATATATGTTGATGATATACTACTTGCAACTAATGATAAGGGTATGTTATATAAGGTGAAATAATTTCTCTCTAAAAGCTTTGATATGAAAGATATGGGTGATGCGTCTTATGTCATTGGCATTAAGATTCATAGAGACAGATCTCGAGGCATTTTAGGTTTGTCTCAAGAGGCCTATATTAATAAAGTTTTAGAGAGATTTCATATGAAAGATTGTTCACCAAGCGTAGCTCCAATTGTAAAAGGTGATAGATTCAATTTGAATCAATGTCCGAAAAATGAGTCCGAACGTGAACAAATGAAGTCCATTCCATATGCTTCAGCTGTTGGAAGCATTATGTATGCTCAGGTCTGTACCAGATCAGACATTGCATTTGTTATTGGGATGTTAGGGAGATATCAGAGTAATCCAGGTATTGACCATTGGAGAGTTGCAAAGAAGGTGCTAAGGTACCTTCAAGGGACAAAAGATTATATGCTCATGTATAGACGAACTGAAAATTTGGAGGTAACTGGTTACTCAGATTCTGACTTTGCTGGCTGCATTGATTCACGAAAATCCATATCTGGATATATTTTCATGTTGGCCAACGGAGCTATATCTTGGAGAAGTGCCAAACAAACCTTGACCGCTACCTCGACAATGGAAGCGGAGTTCGTATCGTGTTTTGAAGCTACTAGCCATGGTGTATGGTTAAAGAGTTTCATATATGGGCTTAGAATTGTTGATTCTATATCTAAGCCATTGAGACTACATTGTGATAATTTAGATGCGGTATTCATGGCTAAGAATAATAAAAGTGGAAGTCGAAGTAAACACATCACATCAAGTACTTAGCTGTGAGGGAACGTGTGAAAGAAGAAAAAGTGGTCATTGAGCACATTAGCACTGAATTAATGATTGTTGATCCTTTGACTAAGGGCATGCCACCAAAGAATTTTAAGGATCATGTAGTACGAATGGGACTCGTTTCTAGTATGTAACATTTGGTTGTACGTACATTTGTTGTTACTTGTTGCATTGAAAATTTTATTGATATTTTCTCACTTAATTTGTGCACATTTAACTTGAGAATTATCATTTATGTTTGGAGCTAGAATAAACATTGGGTTTATTCATTAAGTTAAAAGGAAGTTTTTATGGATCAAAGTGCATTGTAATACATGGAAGATACTACTCGATTTTAGAAGACATATCGCCATGATTCGTGTTCTTTGTATTCTATGGTTTTTGATATAGCAAGATATGGACCAACTGGGAGAATGCTAGTATTTCATTTTCTCAATTATCTTGTATAATGTATAAACAAGATAATTTAAAGTGGTCCACATGTTTCTATTTCGTAAGAAGTACAAATACTGTTAATCTCCTTAATCCATACAGTTTGGATGGTTGATATTAATTCTGTGATGGATAGAATTAATAAATAGACATCACACCGTTTCATCAAATGGTATCTATCGAAAGATGTCTACTGTCAAAAGGTACTTTTCTGCCAAAGGGTACCATCGGTTTTAAAAGGTCCCTAGACTCATTACTTTATGAGTATTGAATCTAACACCATCTAAAGAGAAAGTGAAAGAGCCTAGAAGATCCTAACCGAATAAAAGTGAACGTGTCAAAGCCTTCACCGTTATCTTCTACAAGTTCTTCAAATAACTCAAACATACACAAGCAATGGCTGGAGGTATGTAATTTCGATCATTCCGCTGCATCGATATATGATTAAATTGGATAAATATTCTTACAAGAGACTGAAACGATTCGAATTGAAGAGTATGAAAATTATCTAGAAAAATTACAATATTAAAATAATTATTCCACGGGATAATACATACAATTTTGATATTCTAAAACAAAAACAAAAAAAAAAACATATAAAACAAAAACAAAAAAAAAAAACGTAGAAGTATTCGACAAAATAACAAAGACAAAATTAAAAAAATATGTTTAGTAATTTTGAACCGATGGAAATTTTGCTTACTAATTTTTGCAGTTGTACAAAAAATTCACTAACCAACTCACAATATAATGGTCAATCACATGTTTTAGTGGGCATTTGTTTATGTGTGCATATTTTTACAATTAATATTTGGTACTTTTTGTCTAAATTTTTTTAATTTCCATTCCTATAGTGCTTTGTTTTTATAATAGTGAATGTTTTCATGTATTCCTTTCTATCATGACTTTCAAATATTATCATTATTAAAAATTATAGTTTAATTTTTAAAATATTCGACACATTACTTATAATAATCCAAATTTTTGAATAAACTATATAGAAATATAATTAAAAATTATAACCATAAATAATTGTAATTATGCATCACGTGCATCGCACGCGTTACTAGTGTAACAAAAATAGTAATGAATTTTATGAAATTCTAACAACTAAAATGTGCAGTTATTACAATAAGCAAAAGAAGATTATTTAGATTTTTTATTTATTTATTATGTTGTTTCGAAATTGCTTTTAATAGATTGGAGAACAAAAAAACTCATATAATAGATAAAATTTCTCTCTCTCTCTCTCTCTCTCTGCGAAGAAAAGAGAAAAACCTAACTTAGCCCGCCGCGAAGAAAAGACGCCGATTTGCCTCCCTTGGCGTCGGTGGGGCTCGACCAGGGGTCGCCCCTAACCACTCCTCCCGTTCTGGACCTTCGGCGCCACGAAATTGCTGAGGCTTGGTGAGAAATGGCTCTCAGTCGACGGCGAATTAGAGTGTGGAGGTGCCGTCTTCTTGGTCAGATTCCGATCGATTATGGGTGGCCCTGCTTTCCGGTCGCAGGCAGACCTTCGATGGTGGATGGCAACCCCTCTATTTCCCTATTTCTGGCTTCGATTGACTTCATCTCCGTGAGGTTCTGTTTCGGGCGGAGCTTCCGGTGGAGTTGGGCTATTGGTTGTCGGGGTTGTGGTGGTTTTGGTGGTGTGTGGTCTGAGGATGGGGCGAGGTCCCAGCTGCTGCGGCGTTCGGGGTAGAGAAACCGTGTCATTTCCCCTCCGCCCCCGTTCGGCTAGTGGTGTTAGGCGGCGGGGGTCCGGGGACCTGGTTTCTCGTGGGCTCGGCTAGTGGTGTTAGACGGGTTCGGGAGGGGTTGTTGGGGGTTGGCCGTTTTTCTCTCGGTTGGGGGTGGGTCAATTCGGGGAAGGGTTCGGGGCTCGGTTTCGGCTACTATATAGGCGGTTGCGCAGTTTCGGTAGTGGTTTCTCGGGCTGGGATTCCTTGTGTCGTTCATTCACTGCTGGTGGGGACTACTCGTTTGCTGAGGGAGGGCTGTTATTTTTTAGTTTTATTAGTTATTGTTGTTTTGTGTTGTTTGCATATCTGTGTTTGTGTTTGTATTTGTGTCTAGGTTTTTATTTTTGGTTTGGGCTTTTTGGCCTCTGTGCTCCGAGGTGTCAAATTTATTATCCTGTTAGGATCCGACACACCGGTATTACTCTGTTGGGATCTTTTTTAGTTGTGTTAGTTTTTGTTTTTGTTGGTGTCTTTTTAATTGTGTTAGTTTTTGTTATTTTGTTAGTTTAGTTGCAAGTTTGTCATTCTAGAGTTGCTAGACGGTTCTAGGCGATCTTTGGATCTGCCTCCCAGTTTTATAGTCTCTAATTGTAATATTCAGCCTTTGACTGCTTTCTTTTTGCACTTTGTGCAATTTTATTAATATAGTATCTCTATCGTTTCAACAAAAAAAAAAATTGNAAAATAGCTGTCCCCACTCCCCAGTCCCCAGTGGACCCCACCCACTATTTTCCGGGAAAGACTAATCCGACTTCTTTTTTCCCCATATAAATCCCCCAACCGCATACACAATTTTTCCACATCTCTATTAATTCCTTTCGCTATTTTTACCCATCCAATGCTCGGAACTCTAGCCTTCCCCTTTCATTCTGCTTGCGTCTCCCATCGCCGCCCGGGAAGGATGCTCCCCTGCGCCTCCATCGCGGAGGCTTCACCGCCGTCCGCCGCAACGGACAGCCGGAGTCTCTACGAGGTCCTCCGTGTCCAGCGAGACGCGTCGCAGACAGAGATCAAGACGGCGTACCGCACGCTGGCCAAGTTGTACCACCCGGACGCGACGTCGCGGTTCCTGAACTCGTCGGCGGCGGACGGCCGGGAATTTATCGAGATCCACAACGCGTACGCCACGCTGTCCGATCCGGACGCTAGATCTGTCTACGATTTCAACTTAAGAGTTGGCTCGCACCGCCGGCGGGATACCAGCCGATTTTACCCGACCCGTAGGTGGGAAACAGATCAATGCTGGTGACTTTTTTTTCTTCGAATTTTTTTACGCCGTGGTTATTGGCTATAGGTTGCTCATGAGGATAGTTGTGTAAATCTGTAGTTCTTATTTTCTTTTCCCTTTTGAATTTGCAGTTTTTGGGAAAATTGGTGTTATGTTATCTTTATTTTTCCTTAATTGGTTGTTATCTGATCATTATNAAAAAAAAAAAAAAGAGTGGAAGAAAGAAAGAAAGAAAGGTTACAGCACAATATTGGCCGCAAGTGAAAGATCAACTGGGCCAATTTGTGATACACCATTTTTTCGTATTCTTATAGAATGTCAGTGTTCTCAAAAGTGCTAAATAGGTATTATTTTTAAACATTGGGTAGTGAGAAAACTTTGAGACAATTATTGAAGACAATCTTTGCAGGCAATCATACATATATATGTAGTTGCAGCATAGAAGGAGTGATGCGCTTTGGGGGTACACCACATCATGATGGTTTTATATGTACAAACTGAAAGTAGATATTTCCAGGACTCGGTCTAATGCAGTTGGGGTTGGGGTGCGTTGTGGACTTGTGGTAGTAAAAGTTATGCACTTGCTGTTTGACAAATAAAAAAGTGAGGGTAAAAAAATAATGAGTTTTGTCNTTAAAAGAAGTAGGCTAACGCCTAATGTTTTAGTTGCACACGGCTCTTGTATAGGCTACACCAATAAAATCATGGTGGAGCCACCGACGCACTCCATCCGGCGGCTCGTGGAAGTGATACCCCATCGATCCATCCGCAGCCAAGGAAGCCAAATGGTCTGCTGCAAAATTCGCTTTACGGAAAATATGTTTCACTTTGTCGACTGAGTAATTCTTTTATGCCCAACACTAGACCTATGTGCACCCATGTTGCATCATCAGGACTTGTTGTAAATCCGACTGACACTTTTATTGTCCACCTCCGCTTCAACCTGCCGAAATCCTAGCTCCCAATCCAGCATGAGACACCTATATAAACCCCATAATTCCGCCGCCATTATCGAACAAGCCCCGATTATGAAACCTCCTCGCCACTGCCCAAACTCGTCTCTTATGAGTCCACCCGCGGTCCCGACCTCGAATTAAAAGACCCATCAGAATTGATTTTGACCCATCCCGCTCGTGGTTTCTCCCACCGTATCCATTTCTCCAGGCCGGACCCCCCTTGTTTCCTGTCCCCATCGAGTATCCTCTGAAGGCACTCAACATAGATAGAAATATCCTGCAGCCCACCAGGTCCTGTTTTCATTTTCTCTTGAAAGAGAAACTCATTCCGCCATCGCCATAATTTCCATACCGCCACACCAAAAATGCAGCCCCAATTCTCAACCCCTGTGCTCGATGGGTGTAGCAGGTTTGCAAAAAGCCACTGCTCGAGGTTTAAAGCGAAGAATTCAGGATGGGCGGACTTTGGCAGCAGGCCTCTCCATATTGCGGCTGCTAGCGAGCAATCCCTCATCACGTGGCTCGACCGCAAATTCCACAAAGCCCATCGGTCGTCAAGTGGCGCCTTCTTCTTTCCACATTTGTGAGCAATCTATTTTTCATAAGTAGCCACAGGAAAATTCTAATACGTTGGGGCCCGGGCCATTGCCACACCGCGTTCCATAGCCTTTTTTAGCCCACGTCTAATTCCGTCTTGTCATTTGCAACCAAAAAGTCGTACGCTGACTTAGTCGTGAATTTTCCAGTGAGCCCAGTAAAGATCGCTCCCCATCTCAGGCCGCGGCGGTGGGGTCGCCGCAATGTGGATAAGAACCAAGTGTGCAAACAAGTTCCAACGCCAAACGCCCCCGTCCGCAGCAAAGAAACATACCGGTTTATCGATAGATTCCGGAGGAACCTCTCCAATAGCAACGTGTAGCAGTATAATACCCGATGGCAGCCAGCGATCAGACCAAAATTTCGTTATGGACCCATCACATACAGCCCATCCCACTACATATTTCCATACTTTACGTACAGACTGCATGACCACCGAAGCCGAACGTCTATGGGCAGTAGCTTCCTGGAACGGGTTAGTCCCGTATTTCGCTTTCCAAACCTCAATCCATAGTGCCTTACGGTTGGGCAGGAATTGCCATCTCAATTTCATTATGAAGACTTCATTCATTGTCCGTTGTTTCTTCAATCCCAGGCCTCCAAACTCCCTCGCCATGCAAATTTCCTCCCACTTCACAAGGCTAAGTTTTCGGTTTGTCATTGCTATATAGCCTTAAAGGTAAGTGCTGACGTGCGAACGGTCCCAGTTGACCAATCAACATAATTGAAAAATCCAAGATTTATTTTTCTTTATTGGAAACTATATGGACAAAACTAAGACCAGAATTGATTAGCAGATTCAACTACTACAAAACACCAAGTTGAGAAAAACGGCATTAAATCACAAAACTATCACGGGAACAGCAATTTCATTTTCCTTATTACTTCAAAAGAGTAAGTTCTACTCAGATGCTCAATCCCCTCGGACACAATCTTTGTGGAGAAAGCATTGAAAAATAGGACATCGAATTATACACACTAATACTGAAAACAGGTCGAGTATACAAACACTGTCTGAAAACTCAAGTCCAGTATACGGAAAAAACAAAATTGCTTATAAACAATAACCGTCCAGTCCTGTCGAAACACTAGCAAAATAAAACTGGAACTTCACCCCAATCTTCTTCTA
>BKCP01007404.1:467796-518569 GCA_008636005.1 Striga asiatica
GAAGGTGAGATTCACTCTACACGTTCATTCCCTCACCCCACTGAGTATCCCTAGAAATCTGTACGAAACTTACAATAAAAACCACAATAATCAAACTTGCAATCACTTGGAGGTCATAAGCATGGAATTGATGACATGCATGATGAGGCGGATGTTGGAAAGGTCGGGCCCACTACAAGTCGGAAGGTTACGGTGGTGACTCAGTATCTGGTAGACTTGCTCAAAGATGGGACGAACATGGACCACAATCATTGCATCTGCCGGATTTATAGCAGATAGCACCTCTCTCATCCATGTCAGCTTCCGAGATGTATCTTTGGTGATGTCACAAGCCAACTGCTGCAGAAGAGAGAGGAGCACACCTTGGCTCAAAGGCAGGGGATTCAAGGACAAGATCCCCGGCAGATCAACCTGGTATGAGTCGAAAAGTATTATGATAACACTGAAGCTTAGGATTACAACGTTCAAACTCATTTGATGTATGAATGAGATGGGTAAAATTGTAACCATTGACCACGGCATTATTCAGTAGATAATTAATGCATCTTGTAAAAGTGCTCCAGTTACAAACAGTATCTTATACGATGACGATTAACCCATTGAGTATACGTATGTAACTCAAATAAATAAATGGACCCAAAAGAATTTTAAAATACATGGTTCATTCTGGATCTGTTGGGAAATGTTGAATTTTGTTGTGGATATAGTCTTCTCACTCCACCATCACCCAACAAATTGCCACCCCTATCAAACGATTCTAAAGCTACTAAGCATGCAGGTCATTTTAATCTACCCATAGTCTACTATTTATCAAAGGGGGTTTTCTGATAAAGACGGTAATGGATGAACTGAACATTAAAATATTTACCCGAAAGTTATAAAAGCAATTCAGAGTTTACCTGGGCACATAACCAGGCTACTATAGTAACATCAGTCCTCTGCAGTGCAGCAGTAAAGGCCTCCTCATACTTGCGGTCAGCTATCAGTCTAGATATTTCTGCTGTCGGGTCAGGTGGTGCCTCAAGCTTAAAACAAAAAAGAAAAACATTTCAAAATTAAATGGCAACGGCAGCAGTAATGAGTTAAACCTCTGGTCAGATCAAAAGAAAAGGTTAAATTAACTCAACATAAAGAAACATGAAAGTGAAGCCAAACCTTCTCATGGAGACCACCCAGAGGACCATTGCTCAGCTGACCAATCAACGGATTTGCTGCTTTAGTGTTCGCAGTAAGAGCTAACAATTTCCTTTGACCATCAAGAATCTCACTGCTTAAAGTTTGAGTCATTGATGATGCTGAATTTATGGCATCCTGTAAAGTAAAGCCTGAATTAGTGATGCAGTTGGATATGGAAAGCACAAAAGGAATTGGATAAGCAAAGAAACTACAATTCTGCAGGACCAGCAGTTTGCTGCCTCAGATTTCAATGTAACTATACAGACACTAGAATTATCAGCATAACATAATCAAATAACTTGATACCCTTAGTGCAATTGCCAATGGTGAATGTGATGCGTCAAATTGTTGATGAACTGCGGCTGAATGTTCAACCATTCCTTTCTTAAATGTGGCGTCCACCTGCTCAAACATGGCCCGGCATGACATCTCAAAAGCTGGGATCACAGAAACTTCCATACTTGATTTCAGTGTCTCCTGACAACAAAAATGATTTTGAACTCTATCAAACGACCATGCACCTGCAAGTTGAGCTAACACAATATACGAGAAATGTGGACGCTGGCCACAAATCAGCTACCTCCATTTAAAGATTGCCAAATAAAATATGGCATAAAAGTGATCTGGCTTTCACAGGTAAATTAAAAGAACTTGTCATATTTCCTACGGAATGGCCCAAGGCCCTTAAAGGTAATTTGGCTCTCGCGGGGAACTTTACTACACACCATCAGATTTCATTTCAACAATTGGTTTTGAAATTTCCCAAAATAATATATTATTTTTCTAAAAGTTCTGTTGACGCCATGCAGACGCAATGCAACGCAGACACATTGAACAGAATCAATTACTATTTTACTAGCTTGCACTGAACCCTTTCTCTTCATCTTACCTGAAGAGCTTGTTTGCCAGAAGTTTGAAACTGAGCTTGGATTTGCCTAGCAACTGTAGCTTCGAGTTTGTTGTTAACAGATTTCTCCAGTTGATTTACAGCTTTATCACCCACCCCTTTCTGGTCACACAAAAATCAGGTCCATTAAAATCCAGGTCCTAAGACCAAATATACGGATACACAAAGGCAAAGTGTCAACCTGGAAGCTCTCAGCTATGGAGGCAGATATTATCTTCTCTATGGTGGGTGTTATTGTTCGCGCCACAGATTGTCCCACAGTAGCCAGTTCTCTCTTCACAGTTTTCTCAATAATTGCTGGCAGGTCCTTGTTTAAGCAATTGTTCATCATATTTGTTAACTGTTGCACGCGATCCCGTACTGCCTTGTCCTGTTTTACATTCTCTTCTTGAATACGGGCCCACAAAGCATCAGCATTAGATTTGACAGCTTTCTCCATGCTCCGTACCAATGCGGCCTCAAGTCTTTTGCCTTCTTTATTAACTGGTGCAGCAATCATTGTTGCCATCTGCTTCTGCATTTCCTTTTGCATAGATACAACCTGCAAACATGAACAAAAATTAAAATAGCTAGGTTGATACATGTTTACACTGGCGAATCTGCCTGCAATGAAGATTTTGCTCTAAAGCTAGATTCACATTGGTGTACCTCTTTGAAGCATAAATAAGGCAGACCTTATCCTTCAGCTACTAACTGAAGGACAACATATTATTTGAGCAGAAACGATGCAAAAACAATAGGGCCATAACACACAAGGAATTTCACAAAAACAATATGTAAACAGTAATCAACAAGGAAACAAAACTAAAATGTCAAAAAACCTCAAGCAGAGAAGTTTATAATAGATAGTAAAAAGACGAACATTTTGGAGCAATACCACACTTCTTAAACTAGCAACTTCTAAATAAGTATATAACAAAATAAAAAAAGAAAAAAAGAAAGAAAGAATAACATTTGATGAAAGGTTAAATGATCAATAAATTCTAGAGACTAGTGTAGTCAACCACTAACAATTTGAGAGAAACTGCAGAAAATACAACATTCTCAGCGAAAGGATGATGATTGGCACCTGGTTCAGCATCTCTTGCATGGAATATATCTGTGGGATTGCATTCCCTATCGGAGTACTTAAGCTAACACCATGTTCAGTAGCGGAATCTGCTGAATCGAAAGCACTTGGCGATGGTGAAGATGACCCTGATCCTTGACCACCCTTACCCTTCTGCTTTTTTCCTTTCCCACTTGTTGAAGGTTGTTGAGCTGTTATACGAATCGTTGAATCAGTACCCTGCTGAGAAGCATCCTTTAAAGATTCATGGAGCTCTTCTACAGTTGTAGATTGAGCAATGGTTTCAGATTCACCAGTCACATTAAACTGCCTAGCTTCCTCAATAGTATAAGCCTCATGAGATACAACACGACATTCTCGAGCCACCTCACTTCCTAGATCGGATGTTTGAGAGCAAAATGATTTTTCCTTATTTTCTGTCGTAAGACCCTGGGAAGGTCCAATATCATTACTTTGACTATATCTCGTCTCACCCACAACTTTAACCTCCACCTCAACATTTCTGATGTCGTTGCTAACCACCACATCTTGAATATTTAGCTCAGCATTACTTTTGGGGTCAATGGTGTGGCTCGCTTCAGAGACTGAATTGGCCATCAAAATTTCAGAAGGAGTCACCAAATGAGTTGGGTGTTTGAATTTAATCTGTTGGTTGACAGCTATAGACTCATTTTGGAAGTGTTCATTATCACCATTCCTTGAATCACTATCTAACGAAGCAACATCTGATACGTTCGCATGAACAACATCCATCTGACGGTCAACTGAGTACTCAACAATTTTCAGATCCGATCCATGATCATTGGTTGAAAGGCCATGACCACTCAATTGACTTCTGAAGCCAGAAAGTGTTTTGGACAACCTAGGGCTTAAAGGAATAGAAGGTGAAGCTGCAGATGAAACGGTATCATTAGCAACCTCAGGCTGAAGAACTAATTTTGTTTCTGTAGCTGAAGATAACTCTTGTGGCATGGGTGACTCAGCAGGAGCATGGATAACAGGGTACCTCACTGTAGATGCAGCATCCAATCCACTTTCATGAATGGAAACTTTGGGTGCAGAACTAGAAATGGGTAACTCAGTTTGTTTCCCGCTAGATGGCTGCTCTACAACAGGTGCAGTAGCAGCATCCAAAGAGACATTGGAGTTTGACTTCTCAAAAGCGATATTCTCCAGAGGGGGTGGCAGGCACTGTGACAAGTCTAAAGCATACTGCTGAATTGCCTGTGTCTGGACACAATATACCTGCACAATTTGATCACCATGAGGAAGCAACTCGCTTGTCCCAGTGAAACTGAGTATCGGCATGGTGACAGTAAACTCAGCTATATAATCCATGCGTGTTTCCTCTGGGTTGGGACCATATTCCAAGTGCACGACATATATTGCATTCCTCTTCGCATTTGCTAATAAAAGAAGACCAGCTTGTGACAATGCTACTACTTGATTGAAAAAGGCTTCTTCTGCTTGAGCCTCTGAACTCTTCAACTCCAACTTCTGAGTACAATGCCATGACTCAGCATCACCAGGAAGCAACCAGCCTTCTTCACTTGCTGATACCCATATTTTCATTTCCCGGTTAAGCGGACCCTAAACATATGACCATGTTAGTTTGGTGCAAAAGTAATAACTAAAAGTCAAAGTAGATTCAGAAAAAGAAACTTTGCTTGACGAAAGTGAGGTTAAACAAACCCTTCCGACATGAAATATGTTCATTCACACTAAACTGCAACAATGTAAAAGATACAGTACTACACAAATAGAGAACTTCAGTAACATGTACCCCTGTGATGAGTATGATATGATCTGGCCGGTGAGGAGCAGCTAAAAACATGACAGAATTAACAGGCAGGCCATCATGTGGCCGAAGAACTGCGACAGGTTGAGACTTCCTATCTTCCCAAATCTTAATCTGCAATCTTGAGCATATGTCAACAGGGAGTTTAAGGGCAGCAAATTATCAAATGCCAAATAGCAGAGTACGTAACCATGCAAGTATCATTTCTAACTGAGCACTTTCTCTAGACAACAGCAAACATAACTTCAACAGTATCAGTTGCAGTTGCAGTATAAATTACAATGGCATATCTAACCAACTTAATTACTTGCAGTCACCATCATATCCCTATACCCTTTAAGATTGGTCAGCTTATCCCCAATCATCTCAATTTATATATATAGAGCAACTAGGTTCCATGCAAGTGGGAATAGGGAGTTTATTTCAGTGGTGACCAAGAGCAGTGTGGGATTATTGTTTAAACAGTGGGAGTAAAAGGACATCAGCAAATGCATTCGGCCGATTCAGTTCATCTGAATGACTTCTTATCATTTATTTAAAGCTTAAAGAAAAACATTTTTCTAACACCACAACAAGTCCTGTAAATATATAGAGCTCAACAAGGCTATACATGGTAAAACTTAAAAATGGAAAAAAATATGACGAACCGTGCCATCTACTGAAGCAGAGACCAGACGTGTTGTCATCCACTGGCACATAGACAAGTCAGACACTTCTCCATCATGGCTGCCAACTAATTGGACTCCATCAATCAATTTCTCAATGGAGCAAGTAAGTGGCTCCTCAGCTGAAAACTTTTCTCCTTTACCAACTTTTGTGGTGTCTATCTTCAAAACACGTCTCCCTATTCCAACCACAAGAACTTCCTGTAAGAAAATTACATGGTAAGCCTAAATAAAGTCCTGGAAAGATAAAAGCACATTGGTAAACCAAAGAAGGTGGACATAATTTACCTGTTTATGACAATGCCAACAAACTCTAGGATGAACAGATTCCCCTTCTCCAGTAATTTGTATAGCAATATTGATCCTTCCAGTAATTTGTGGTTTGTCTTCTTTATCTGGACCTTCAGTGATCTTCCAGACATAAACCCGACCATCCACACTTGCACTATATCCATGATGGTTATGCAATTAAGCGCAAAAAATGATATGGATATAACAAAAATAACTGATGAAGAGGATACCTAGCTAGAAGGGGAACATCCTCAGCAAAGAAAGCCATGTCTGTGACCCTCTGGAAATTATTCAATGAATTAAATGATGCTATCCAATAATGGTCATTAAATAAACAATAACAACAACAACAATAGTAAGAAAAGCAGATATCCCAGCCATTACATTTCTCACGGTGTTTCACATAATTGAACTCGATGAACATTGAACAAAAAGAATCAATTGAACTACAGCCAATTTCCAGCAAACGTTATAGTGTGTCCTGATCAGATTTAGACTAAAGAAGCAAAACCACATTATGAAATATGTAAAACTAACCTGGCCTAAACCCTTGAGCAATGACCTCAGAGCAGTATTGATATTGAGCACCCTTATAGCACCCAACTTCAGCCCATAACATATATACGTTTTGTTTACTGCAATCTGTCTGCCCACGGCTAGCCCAGGGTCAGAACCATATTTTGTAATGGGTGTAACCTCAAGTTGAGGCTGCACCTCGCCCGGAAATCTAACATCTATGTCATAAATCAATTGATCTCCAATCAAATGCCGTCCCTTGGGGAGCTTACTGCTCGGCATCCGCATCACAGGCGATTGATGCAAAATCCCTGAACCAGGCCCAGATGGCAAGTGCTGTGGTGCGAACAAATCCGAACCCGAGGAGGAAGTTGGGTGGATTTGAGGCATAGCCATCGTAGTCTGCTGCTGCGGGATTTCGAGCGTAGAAGGAGGCGCACTCAACAGCGCCATCAACCGAGCTCCATGGCTGTTAGGGTTTTGAGGATTAGGGGGGTTACAGAAATTGGCGTTGTGAGGGGCCGTAGGCGGCTGCCCCTGGGGCTGGAGAGGCGGCGTAGGATAAGACATAGACCTCTGTGGGTGGGCTGCGTTGGAGAAGTCCTGGTGGGGCTGAGGTGGATTCGAATAGGCGGGGTAGACAGGATGGTAGTGGAACGGCGCTGTCTGGGGCGGAAACGAGTATGCGCCTCCGGTCGGCGGGGGGTAGGAGGCGGATGGCGGCGGGAAAGGGCCCGAAGCCAGATTAGGGTTAGTGACAGTGTTGCTCACGTTATTGGTGACAAAATTTTGGGGATTAGGGTTAGAATTGGGGGCTGAGGTGGACGGAGGCGGTGGCAGGGGAGCGGAGGGTTTGAACAGTTTCTGCATATCGAAGGGACCTCCGCCTGGTGGGTTTGGATTGCCAGGGGAAGCCATTTTTCTTCTTGCTTTCCGCTTAAAATACAGAGCCTACGACTGTTGCGATTTTAGAGAGCGAGCGAGAGAGAGAGAGAAATCTGGAGGATCTTCGGGGTTCTCTGCGACTCTGTGAGTGTGTGAAGGGTTGTATGTATGTATACTATGTATAGGGTTGAGTGATGGAGTATATACCGCAAGGGTGGATCTGGGGAGGACAGCTGGGGAATGTGCACTCGGTGGAAGTGAAGAAAGACTATTGGGAGGCAATAAGAAAGAGGGATACATTCAAAGATAAAAAAAAAAAAATAACTTAGTATTAATTAATTTAATAAACATGTATGCAGTATTTTTAGATTAATAAAGCCACTTTAACAAAAACTTAAATGACAGAAAGTTATGCATATGTTTAATAATTGTTGATTTTAAAAATAATGTGATGTACAAAATAATAGAAACTTGATATATAGTATTAAAATTTGCGTCATTCTTTGTAGTATAATTCTCTTTTTACTCTCCTTATTGTTCGAAACGAGATGTTAAACAAAACAAGACGATCATTAGTTCAACTAGGCTCAAGCTTGGCTCAACTTATTCATACAAGATGACCTTGGATCATTGAAAGAATCAAACTTGAGTATCGAGAGTTCTAATTCTATTCGAATAGTTTGCACCTCTAGATGCTATATAAACCAAATTCAGAGCATCCATAGAAACAATAACGCATTTGAATATTAATTGGTCTCTTTTATTATGGGCATAAGTACGTAAGTGTTATGAACCGAGATGATTTTATAATTTATTTTTTTTTAAGTTTGAGAAGATGAAAAAATTGCAGAAGGAAGGGAGAAAGGCAGAACACGTGAAAGGGGAGGAGAGAGAGAATATTAGAGAGAGAAACAAGAGAGAGAGTGAAAATTGTTAATTCATTTCATAATGCAAATCACTTTTCCTACATGCCTTTTAGACTCATTCACATGTTACTCACACAACTCACTACTTAATTCACATAATGGGCTATTTAATATATATAGGCCCAAAACTAAACATAATAAAATGAGTCCAACATAAAAGACCCAATACCAAAACATAAATTATCTAGATTATAAAACCGGCTCACTCCATAACCGGATACATGACACTAAGCAGTTGGAGTACATGCATATTTTAGTAAATCACCACTTTATTATCTTTAATAAAACTAGTAGCATAGGGTTATTGAATAATAAATTTACAATTAAAAAAATAGAGGTTTTCAATTAATTTTTTTCAATATTTCTTACAAATTGCATTGTTATTTATATATAAAATTATACTAACCACCCATAAGATTAATTCATCCTTATTATAATAAATTTTAAATTCATCATAATATATGTTGATAGCACTTAGTTGCCAACGTATTCTGACATGTAAAAATGGTGATTTTTTGTGAAAAAAATCGAACTTAGTGTAATTAATTTGAGAGATCATCAATTTGTTGGGGATCGGCACAAAACCAATGAGGATAAAAAGTGCATACTTATATATCTGAGAGAGAGAGTGTGTGCTTGTATGAATTGATTGTGTGTTTTTTGAGGTACTTAAGACCTCATTTATACTATGGGTGCACAAAGTTCTGTTAATGGAGTCGAACCGACCAAAACCGAAATTGAATATTTGGTTCCGTTTTCGGTTTACATTTTCTTACAATTTTAGTTTTCGGTTCGGTTTGGATAATTGTGATCGGTTAACCAAAAATCGATTTATAAACATTTATATACATGTTTTTTAATTATATATATAAGTTATAAAAGCATTAATTTACTTCAATGATTGATGATTTTCAAGCTTCAATGACCCCGAAAATGGCTAAAAGCATTAATTTACACTTAAGATTGGCTTCGTCGTAGTCCAAGTCACGGTTCGGGTCCGAGATCTTTCTTTGAGGAGAATTTTGAATTTATTGAGAAGATCAAAAAAGGTGATAAAAAATTAATTTGTTGTGGTTCGGATAAAAACATCAAATTTTTTGTTCGGTTAAAAATTCAAAATTTATTGAGAAGATTAATTATTCATTGTCATAACCAAAAATCGAACCAAACCGACCGTTGGATTTTCGGTTAAAAACATAATCGAACCGTAAATTTTGGTTCGGTTTCAGTTTGGTTTCGACCGAATGACCAACCCTAATTTATACATGCTATGCCACCTCAGGGGCTAGGTGAGCAACATGTGTATGCATGCAAAAACCCGACTTTTGATTATAGGACTCTCATTTCGCCTTTTGATGATGGGAATGATTGGGCGGTCCCTTTTTCCGATTTCCGTTCACATTCTACTGAGAGATCAGCATAAGTTACTAACATGTAGAGGCGGATGCAGACTCTCGAAACTAAAGGGGCACAAACGTAATTTTTACACATTAAAACTATAAAAATAAAAATGATCACATATTCTCATATATTGTCACTATTTCTAATCTTATTAAATAAATCTTTTTCAAGTGTTAACATTTATTTTTTGCACTAGATATTTTTTTCAATGACAGCATTGGTGGACTTCTATTTATAATATTTCTTCACAAAATAAAAAATCATCTTAGGAGAAAAATCAATAAGAAATACAATTTAGTATCTAATATATAATTATACTTTTAAGAACGCCTAAAATACAATATGTATCAATACCAATAACAAGAGTTTAGAAATCATAACTAAGTTGAATTTATTTTAAAGTTATGAAAGCTCTAAGATAACATTTTTATCTTAAATATAGTAGAGGATTACATAAAGTTAAAATATAATTTATTAATAGATACAACACAATTTGAGTAGAAATAAAAAATTTGCTAAAAGATGGATTTCTAAAAGAATTAATGTGATATTTCCATTCTTATAAGAGTCGCCGCCTTTTTATTTAATTAAGAGTTAATTATATACAAAATTTGAAAAATATAAACAGTTTACGTACTGAATAACTTAGAGTATCTTTTTCCAATACAAGTGTATATGCACCCCAACATGCCCCTTCCTAGGTCCGCCCCTGCAGTAACATGCAGATCGACACTTAATACAAAAAGATCGTCACAATTTTGGTCAGGTTTCTTGGGCTCTCATATTCGGGCTTTGGGATTGGATCGGTATGGGCCTGCTTACCTATTGGAGTAGTACATCTTATGGCGTATTGGGTTGGCCCAAGAGAATTTGTATACAACAAGGGGGCCTAGGTTTTGGGGATTGGAAAATCACTAGGGGCCCAGGAAGTTGTCCGCCGGTCCTCCTATTTTCGAATAGCCACTTGTGTGGGATCGTCAATAAGAGCTTGAAAAACCCGTGAAAAAGTGAGTGGTGCCAATTACACCTTTGAGATAAAAGACAAAGTACCCTGTAAATCAGTCATTTAATGAAGGGAGAGAAAATTGGGATAGACACGTCGTGGGGCAAGCCTTTTCGTATGGAGGTGTTGACTCACGGTCTTTCACATGAACAGATATGATTTTTCGTCTATGGGATCTTCTGCCCTAAAGCCATCGATTGCTTCGAATGAAGAGCTGGATTCGTTTCTATCAATAGGAGATCACGCCTCTTGAATTTTTTTTCCTCATTCTTGATCTTAGGTTTCTTTCAAAATCGAAACTTGACTTTGAAGCGAGGTTGCATGTTGTCGATTTGCCAATTTAGGTAACTTTTGTTTGTCTTTTTTCTTTTATTTCTTCCAGATCCAGGCCTTATGTTGGTGAGTAGTCAAGATTTTGATATGGATTTGGTGAATGTCGCGTTAGCACGCGATCGGGCTGGTCAGATAAGACAGTCGATTGTTGCAGAAGAAGGATTCCGTCGAAATTTTTGGGATGTAGAATTGGGGTTTGGGAAAAATAGATCTGAGAGAAAGATGATATGGGAATTTGTTTTTAAATAAGAATAAAAATTAAGAGAAAATTTTTTGGGATAGAATTAGAATGAAAATTAAGAGAAATTGGGGAGGAGGTGGAGTTTTGTGTCAGCGAATTTGAGAAAGAAAGAATAAAAAAAGTAGGGAAGAGGAAGAGGAAAAATAAAGGGAGAGAAGAAACTTGAAGAAAAGAAAAACTAACAAGAGGAAGGTATAATAAATTGGAACCATCGCAACAACTGAGTGAAAACTGAACACTAATTAAATTTAAAAAAAAAATCTTCTAAAAATGCATAATCGTAATACAATCAGATAAAAGTGGAATACACCCTCCTTCGTGTAGTTTGTGTAGTGGATTGAGAATAAGAAGTTGGGCTTTTATTTACATTTAGTTGGGCCTAATAATATACTATGCAATATTATTAATATAAAGTAAAGTGCATAAATAGTGCACCTTCTTTATTTTGGCCCTGGGCCTTAGCCTAGAGAGCCCTGGGCCTGGGTCGGCTATGGTTAACCCCTGATAAAGTTGGGATTCTAGATGATCTGGTTCATACTGACAAATGTAGAGGGGTAGTTTTCTTGGTGGTTAGAGCATCTTTAACAAAGAGGTTTGCTCCAGGTTTGTAAACATACTCTTCAGTTTTTGTTATTAAACGTGTGAGGTTTAAGGTTTAGCTTTTCACTACAGGTTTACAAATCAAAACCTCAAGTAAACCTTATTTGTGGGCTCATTTTCTTATTTTTTAATTTTTCTTTATTTTTTTATTCAAAGCAAGGCGTGATGCTTTGTGTTATATATATATTTTTTCTTTTTCAATTTTATTTATTCTAGGCACTGTATTTTGATATGGTTTTTTTATTTTTTTTAATAAATTCTAATATTGTGACAAAAAACTAGTTTAAATTGTAATAGATATAAAATTTCCTCCCAACTATTTTTTTTCATACTTGACAATCAAAAACATAAAATAAAAGCAATTAAATGAATTAGAGATATATTTGTTTATTAATTCCTTTAACCCGTTTTGTCTAATATTTTTTGCTTGTAAAATTCAACCATTTTTGTTAAAATCTGATATCCCAAAATTTATTTATATGATTCTCTTTAATATTTAGAAAAATAATAATTTAAAACGAGCTATTTTAGAACAAGAACAAACACTAACAAACTTTGAATCAAAACTGTTACTTTTGAAAATATATGAATTAGTGCAGATTTACACACTAGAGCATATATGGTTTAGAGCATATCTTCATTTCAAAAGTGAAGAAGATACATATACATCTATGTAACGATTGAATCAAAACTGTTACTTTTGAAAATATATGAATTAGTGCAAATTTACACACTAGACCATATATGGTTTAGAGCATATATTCACATTTTAAAAATAATTGTAATAAATTGAATTTCTTAAAGAAGATACATATACATCTATGTACCGATTGAATCAAAACTGAGGTTATTTGATTTAAAATAAATGGAGTTACTCGACAGCCCGAAAAAAATATGTAAAGCAATTAATTGAAATAAGAACGAGTTGTGGTTGTTGTCGAAAAATAACAATTTAAAATGAGCTATTTTTTACACGACTTGGCATATTTGGAATGAACCTACTTCCCAAAATTAATATTTAGAAATAAAAATTGTACTCAAAGTTTAATTTTCAACATTATGTAAGTTTTATGTTTCGTAATTTTTATAAATAAAATTTTACATTCGTATGCACCTAACACTACATAATTATAAATAATAAAATATAATTATATGTAATTATATATTTTTTATATGTATTTTTGATAAATATATAAAATATTTATATTTAATAAATAAAGTAAGAGTTATAGTTTTAAAATATAAATAAAAATATATGAGTATAATATTAATTAAAAGTAAGTGGGAAACATGTGGGACCCATGAAAAATGAGGTTTGGGGTTTATTGTTATTGAAGGTTTATGGATGTAGGAGTAAGAATGAGGTTTTTGATGATGTGGCATATTGGGAAGTGTAAAAGTGAGGTTTATGGAGGTTTATGGGGTTTTTTTTACTAAAGATGCTCTTATTAGTGTCACGAGTGTCATTGGAATAGTTTAATGAGGCATATTTTGTTATTATGCAGTTTAACAGTGGCGGTAGATGAGATGGGGTGAGATATGTGAGGGTTCGACTGAACGATAGTGTGAACCATTTTAGGATTTACCTGCTTGACAGACCCTCATTCTATAGCTAATTTGTTGATATCTGAAATCAACAAGACCATTGTGACGTAGTTTTACTAGAATTATAGAGTAAAAAGACAGACATTGAATGCACAATAAGAATTTCAAACAGAATTAAATGCTTGAGAACTTATTTATTGAAGAGATGAGAATTGAATGCTACTGTTGATACACTGCCAATAATTGCTATAGGGAAGATAATGTTTATTTCTTGATGATTCTCCTCAAATGTCGGGATTGCTATTTATAGAAGGGAAAGGGTAATAAACAATATTATCCGTGGGACATGCGGCGTGCTTTCATAGGTTCGCAGCAACAAGTTGCTTAATTATTTTGGGCGGTGAGAACCAGTTCTAGGCGGCAACTATTTTCACACTGAATTTGTTTGAGATCGATATTACGGGTGTTAATTGTGGCTAAAGTGAGGGGTAATCTTCTCACGTTGTGGCGATGTTGGTTTATCTCGAGATCAGTATTGGCGTTTGTTTTTCTTGGATGTGTTGAGTCGATGTGTCCTTTAGGAGTCTTTGTGTTGGTGTTGTATTACAGGAATCTCAAGATTACGCCGAAGTAGGTATGTCGTTCATATTTAGAACGCAAAAATTAATTAGCTTAGATCGACGTATTTTGTATAATAAGTAGCTCAAGCCTTTTGACATCATACTCTCCGAATAATTAATTTATAGCTAGTATTTAGTGTCCATCAACCTTTAGATATACTTGTTTGATACCAACCATCTTGACCTTAGTTCAAGAGCTTGATATTCCACAACATTATTTGATCGTTTTTTATCAAAATTTCAATATGATTCGGTTAGTTTCTCGGTGAAAAATGTCAACCCAATATCAAATGTTAATTATGGTATAGATTTATTCAAATAAAAAACTTAAAAGGAACATAACTCCAATAATATTCAGAACTTAATAAATCAAAGTTGATTGACATTCTAGGTAGAGGAGTTGAAGGTGAAACGGGCCACCTAATTCTCATCCAAGCAAATTCTAACTAAATTATCAAAATGACTTTCCATAGCCATAAAGATAGTAAATTAAATTAATTCAGTAGCTCCCATGTCACAAACAAAGTCCAAAATAGGGAAGAAATAATTTCCACAAGCCCTTAATAATTAGATCCAACAAAAAAGAAAAAGGACACCTGAAAATGAAACGTCTCCATATTTTCACCCTACAGAAACAATGCGTGGAGTAACCGCTTAGAAGAGACGTGACAGGAAGATTCTCTGTGTTGCCCCCTCTAATTGAACCCCAAACCCACACAACTCAATTAACTGCAGAGTGATCACTCCCCGATTATATATAATTCCTTCTTATCCAAACACCCCCATTTTGTAGCAACATTGAATCTGGAATTAATCCCATATATATTCTCCAAAAAGTGGTTTCTATTTCTACTTTTTTCTAATCGTTAATCACTATTTTTTTTTTTTTTTCGAAAAAGATATCAGAAAAATGTGTTGCGGGTCAAGATTGTGCTGTTTGTGCATGTGCGTGGTTTTAGTGGTGATTGCAATTGGGCTTCTCTTCGGATTTGGTGTGTTCAAGCATGGTTTTCACAAGTTGCAGGACACTATCCACGTTTGCGACCCCGCCGCCGGTTTGTGCGGGCGGCGCTTTTATGGTTTCGATGCTCCGCCGCCGTACTAGGAGATATTTTATCTTCCAACATTTTCCTTTTCTTTTTTGCAATTTTATTCTCTTTTTTTTTTTCATTTTTCTTTAATTCCTTTTGTTGTCAGGGTTTTATTGTTGGGGGTTGTGAATTTCTGATGATTCCCGTAGATTGTTGACATTATTTGCAAAGGATCATTGCCTATTAGATCTGATATGTTCAATTGACGTGATTGAAATCTGGTTCGTATCAGTTGTTTTGCATTATATGATGGTTTCTGATTTCCTGCTGTTGTTCATTTGATAAATGATACGTTATAGTTCATACAGATTGTTTTGCATTTTATGTATGATTGTATCTGATTTCCTGCTATTGTTCCTTTGATAAATGATATGTTGTAATTCATTGATTTGGTCCTGCCCGTAAGGATTTCAACGACACGAAGTGAAATAAGTTTGAAGTAATTTAAAACAACTCCCAGAGAAATTTTTGAGGAATCCAAAATTAATTTCAGAAAAGATTATTATCAGACAAACTCTAGATCTTGGCCATAATAAACTTCTATTTTCGAAATTCCATCCATGTAAAAAGCCTTGAGCCTGGAATAACAACTGAAAATTGGTTTAACAAGATTTACAGAGAGTTGCCGACATATATTCTCAAACGGAGTATAGTATCACGATGAAGCCTAGATATCCCAAGAAAAGGAGTATAATGAAAAGTGCCTTGTTAACATCACCTCACAAAAAAACAAGTTTTGAAAGGAAACCTGGAGTATAATGAAAAGGGCCTTGTTAACATCATCTCACAAACNCAAGTTTTGAAAGGAAACCTCCGCAAAGGGACCAAGACAAAGACAGTGTAATTTGTTATGTGTGTGATATATCCTATATGTAGTACATATAAATAATAGCCCTAGTAAAGGGGAATAACAACAATGTTTACAATAAGAGACCAAAGTTTCATAAACAGAGCACATTACATGTAATTTTACCATGCTTGGCCTACTAAAAATAAAGGCAAAAGTTCCACTAAGCAAAACCATTAGGCCTCTCGCAACCCTTGGAAGATCTCTTCTGTATGTCTGCTTCATAGTGTGCGAAAGCCGCATCCAAAGCCTACACAACCAACAAAATGTTGAAGTCATGAAGCAAAATATTAAGTTTGAAATGTTGAGTAGAAACATTTCTATAGGATACATGTAAATTTGAGTTAAAACAGTATTTGAAACCTGAAGCATTGGTTGAACAAGAAGGGAAACCTGATGCCTGACATCAGACTGCACGGATTCTTTAATCTCCTGAGATAAATTAAAAGGAAGATGAGAAAATAGGTCTTATATTGGGTAAAAGTAACACATTCAGTATGGATACACATACCTGCAATTTTGGATATACTTGGGACATCGCGTCTTTCAATCTGGTCACCTGTTAGTGGGTCCAAGTATTTAGAAGAGCAACTGAACCAAATAGATATATATGACACAACATTGCTTCAACATTGTCTGTCCAATATAATCCCAAGAAAGACAAACTCATAGGAGTATATTTATCATGACACGAAAGACAAACTTTCACATCTTGCACTTACATTGTGCAGAAAACTCTGTGGTTAAGGAATTTATTGAGCATCATAAGTCAGACCTTTTTTACGTTCTTCCAGAAACTCACGTTTCTAGCATTTGTAAATTTGGGGTAAAAATGTAAAACTAACTTAATATAGATTGGGCTGGAAATTGTATCCACAAAGAAATTATTTGATACAGTCGGGCCCAACTAATCAACGTAAATGCATGAAAGTAATATTAATTGACATGATATCAAAGCCATTAATTCAAAGCAAGCGCACCCTAAGAAGACATGTATTACCTTGGTAGTGAGATACTTGGTTGTGATTGGGTAAGATGACCAGTAGTGTTTTAGTAGTTCCTGGACTGAAGTCCAATGCTGCAAAATACAGGACCATTCTTTCTGTCAGCACCATATACGAGAAAATATATGATATAAATAGAAACACAAAGTGTTTGCATAAACTCCAAGTACTGGAATGAGTAAAACTCACATGCAAGAGTTCCTCTTTGGTAGCTTTGGGTAAACTATCCAGGAGACTCTCGTGCGGATCTTTTCCAAGATGAAACTTGCTTCCAGAGATTTTCTGATTCAACTCACTGAGAACCTATATGCAATGACTCCGAAGTTAAAATTCCTGCAATTAACAATATTCAAAGGGATAATCACAAAAGTAACCCCTGAGGGACCTAATCAAACAAAATTCCAATTATCTACCGATGTCCTCTTAAAATGTTACCAAAACACACACCTCATTGAGATCTGCATACCATTGTGAAAGCCTTAGTTGGACGGCAGAGGGCGTGTAATTGTTTTTTAATATTATTTTGAAATAAAAAATACATCATTTGGCCTACAATATCCTAAGGCCAACTAGCCGGCCAGCTAGGCCAAGTAATGGGCAATTAATGAGGATGGGAGGTATTCGGAAGATATAATATTCCCGAGTCCGCCTAGTGAATTCTTAAACACTGGTATGAATTGAAAAAGGGAACACTCCCAAGGTATCAATTTTGTAGATGGAACATATATCAAACGGGCATTTGTGTTCTTGAACTTTTTTCAAAGAATAAGGTAATTAAACCCTTACAAAAAGAAAAACGTCTCTCTACATAAACTTTGTCACAGAACATTCAGATATATAACGTAAAAGTGAAGGATTAAACACCTTAAGAGCCACCTCTTGATACAAAATTGGCTCACTCAACCCCGTCTCTCTGATATTAGATATGTGGTTCCTTAAAGAACCATAAGCTGCACGTGAGCTCACGTGGGATTTTAAAGTTTTTGCACCTAAATCAGCATCCCCCAATGCCTTTAGTGCATTAGCCTGTTGAGAATCAAAGTAGTCTCGTGGGTCCTGTTTAAGTAAACCAGTCATGTAAGAAATCAAGTCAGGCCCATAACTTAAGAGCACTTAAAGAGGCTAATGTGGTATACTATAGTCGAAGACAGCCAAACCTTGATACTAAGTGGCGCGATTGTAGGATCTTTAGGTCCCTGAAGATCCTCAATCGCTGCCAGTCGGGAAATCCTGTCAGAGAGCTCTCTCTTTGAGTTTTTCGTGGATATGTCATCAGACAATTCAGCTGCAAATAAATGAAAGCATCAGAAGCCAACTCACTGTAAAGATAAAATGGGGAATAAGCAGCATTTGTATCTGGTACGATCAAAAGTTCTCTGACCCTGTTTTGACCTGGCAAGGGCTTCGGCAACGGACCTTGTATCTCCCAGTTCGACGTCTATCCCCAGATTAGTGGCATGAAAGAAGAAAATGATATATATTATCAAAATTAACAGTAAGGATAACTATTATTAGGTAGTTCACACACAGCAGACCTCTAGTTGATTTACAGATTAAATACCAATTCAGATGCTTTGGAGACCTACCGACAACTCTTCCTTGAAGAACAACTGCAGCATGCTGGTTTAAATCTTGTGAGAAGGATCTTTTATACGGTTCATATTGTGAGTCCAAATCATCTTTGACCTCATCATGAAGCAACCCATGATCCTATATTGCGTTTATGAAATACATAACAAGATAAATGTGTATCAAATTATCACCATATCGTTGTCAAACAAAGATGTACAGTTTTCAGTAACAATAAAAGTACTCTTAAAAGCAGGAAAAAATTAGCATATCATAAACAATAAACACTTATTCGCAGGAAATACGAGACAAGAATTTGGAATCAAAAAAATACAGCAAAGCAAACAGACAGCTCTCTAATCGCTAAAATCATGCAAGAACCATATCCTAACAATATGTTGCAAAATAGAGGTTGTGCAGCCAAGTATACCGGGAGATGTATGTAATCATCACCCATATCAGCTTCCATATCCACAGTCGGATCAACAAGCCTGATCTGGAAAAGAAAATGAATATGAATAAAATGAGAGAAGAAATAAATAAATATATATATATATACACACACACACACACAAACACCCCTCACAGAAGCAATTGCCACTTCATTTTACAAGTATGAACCATGGTAAATGCCAATAACTTCACATGAAACTACCTTTTTCCGAGCTTCACTTGCAAGCATATCATCGCGCTTCAGGAAAACAGCTAGCTCCTCATCTTCAGCAGCCTCTGCTGCGGCAGCAACCACATTTTTTGTACTGTGGAGGTATTCTGCCCTTGAATATTTAGTCCAGAACTCCTTTTCTGTCATCTAGGGTTCAAAAATTGGTTTTGTTATGTTACTAGTATCCATCAGTCTTTTACAACAATGAGTTTCTTATCATAGTGATATACTGATATCATCATCAAAACTCAAAACAAGCCATGTTGGGAGTGGCAGCTAAATGAAGGACCACCAGCCATTTCCAATACATATAAGGGTAGATGTTTGAAAGTACTAGGTAGCTTCTTGCCCTTACAAATCATTCAATTCCAAATATAACCAGTAAACATCTTCTCTAAAAAATAATTCTACTCACTGAAAGGATAAGAACAAACTGGGAGGCAATTATTTGAGGAAGCGGAATCGAGTTGCATGCACCATCTTGGAGAAACCCACTAAAAGTTACTCTTAAATTTTGGTGCCTCACACACACACACACACAATATATATTGCTTTGTTATTTTAATACCTTGTGAGGGACAAAAGACAAAAATGCTTGCCGAACTGCCGGTTTTTCAGCAAATATCTGTAAAACACAGTACAAAAAGTACTCATTAAAAGGTTCTGGAGGATCATTGCTTAAGCAAGCTGCAGAACATAACATATCAGAAGCATTTTAAAAGTTGCACTCAGGTTAAAGCCAATATATTCCCTTCATGCACTATACCAGACATGAAATAGTGTTTTTCTCAACCTAAAACTTTACATTTCTCCATCGAAGCATTGATGCAAACAATGTAGGTTAACAGCATGCTGATTCAGGGTTTCTGGATTCCTCATTATCTTACATTGCTTTACTGTATTCAATTGTAGATATATCAGAGCATTTTTACTTCACAAATTCAGGAGTAGCAATTCCATTGGTGTGTCAGCTATTTCTCGTGTTGAGATAAAAAACTTATGGCAAAGCAAAAGCTACAAGGAATAAGGCAGGTGCTCACACACCTAAACAGATAAACATATGAAGGAAAGGAAAAAGAGAACAGACCTGATGAATGATTTCCGGCGTCAAGTTAAAAGTCACCCTGTTTGACTGAAACAAAAGAAAAAATAAAAAATAAAAAATAGAGATGTTACAACATCCAGATTTGATATGAGAAACATCACTCTGGACACATCAAAGGTTCAAAATACAAACTTAGAAAGTGGAAATCTCACGACACAAATTAAAGCTAGTTTGTAAAGATATTTTTCCCCAAACTATAAAGGGCATACAAATTAATTCAAGATTTCCGTCAATACTCATCTGCAGCCATAAAGAGACAGCAAACTGGACGACAGGAAATGGGCATTTTATTTCAGCACCACACAAAAATTGTTCATTAGTAGTGTCCTTGAAAGCATTCTTACTTGCATCCCAATGTTTTCAAATGATAAATCATACAGGGAAAACCTTTTACTTAAAACAGCTGTTTGATTATGAAACTTCAAGTTTGTTAAGCGGCGCCTTCTTTCTCGATCATGTTCATTTACTTTACTGTTCTGATCTAATATAGAAACCTTAAAGTTTCTGGACATAATCAAATCCAATTAACATTTGAAGAAAAACAGATTCTTTTGGATCTATAAATTTCAGCGTTGCTGGAAAGGTGTGGAAACAAAAAGAAACTGATCATAAATTAGTGCAAATCCAAAGCCCAAAACATACGTTTTTCACATTTGAGCATTAGAATACATCTGTAATTCAGGCAAAAGGGCCCAGGGAGAGCTTTCTTGTACCTGACCATCAGACAATGGTTTGACAGTCCACATTTCATTTTTCAAGGCTAGGCGTTGTTTTGGTGTTCTGCCATCATTCTTGTCCAACAATTTCTGCACTTTAATACAGCTAGTTACTATCATATATTTATAGTCAAATGATATGAAGATTGACAAGACATGAAATTTACTCAAGTAGAAGCTGAATCAAACTCACAAATTGAATACCAGAAAAATAAAGTGACATAATAAAAAGTTGCATGTCAAATACACTGTTCCAAAGTTTTGAGATTCAAGAACAAATAACTGAACAGTAAAATACTCTTTTCCTTAATTTCTTTTCATTTTTTTCTTTGTTGCCAATATTCAACAGAACACACAAGAATTAACACATGATATGAGTGACTAACCTTCCTAGTCGCCCAAAATTCATCATCTGTCAATATACCACCAAACACAAATTGCTTGTGAAGTTTCTGTAATTCACTGCCAGATACACTGATTTAGTACAAACCCTAAGCAAGTCTCAAGATAGCAAATCCAAGGTAAAAAACTAAGCATACAGGGCAAGCCTGCATGGTACTTCGCACATCCTAAGTTAAAAGATATTTTACAAATGGAAGCACGACCACACAATGAACAACCTTAAATATAGCAAAAACCATGGACGCAAAGTGCAAACCTCTAAATATTTACCTTTAACCTACACATTTAAAAATGAACATGAGCAACAAAATCCACACAAAACATATATATGAAAGTTAAAGTTTCTACAATATGATGATGTTCACTTCTTGTTGCCCCCTGGTTCACCTATACAGCAGGAGGAAATCATATAACTAGATCGTCAAAGAAACCTTGATAAACTCAATTCATAAGGCAGATGAAAGCATCAAACATAACAAGAATAATAGATAATTAAACTCCAGCTCCTGGCTGAGCATCCGACCATGGAATAGCAAAAGAATTAATTGGAATTCCAAAAAGAAACTGGCCATTTAGCAGATACCACATTTCTCATTCCAAATCTCTAAGATAATGAACCAAAACTCATTTTCAAAACATAAAGGAGGTCGGTAACAACGACATCCTATGGACTATTCATTTGACTCCTCACCTTGTGTAGAAATTAAAAAAAATTCAGTGATCATTTCACTCTTATTTTTACAAATAAGCTTTTCCTTCCCAAAATTATGGTGCCTAAAATGTTCGTTTTCTTTTTTCTTTTTCTTTTTTTTATCAAATTTCAAATATTTACATGTAAGTTTATCTAAATGTTTCTGCACAAGTAAGTTTGTCAAGAAAAAGGGTAAATTATACTGATCAAAACATCCATTGCCATAATTTTGAAAGAGAAAATGAAAAAGAAAATCGGAAGTGCATACAAACACACAAATTCATAATCTGACGGGCAGTGCAAACTCAGAGCAGAAAGACAAGAGATTTAAGGGCAACATTACATTCATATGACTAACTATGATATGGAGATCTGTGCCTCTATATTAATTATAAACTCTATATAATTTGAGTGTTGTTGATTGTCTTTCTATTGTTAGCTATTATTTCCAACAAACTTTGTATGACTATGATAGTAGGATGATTTCCCTAACTCTCCATGGCATGTAGGCTTGTAAGATTAAAAATCACATGAACAGACCTACAGCAACGGAATTGATGAAAATTCCACATCAATCAGTACCAGACTGCCAAAAATAATCTTTACTCTTACCAAACCTTATACCTCTAATCATCATTCATTGTCTTTGGACCAACATTCACATATACTCATTGCATTGATCCCAATAAAACACCAATCGTGAAAAGCACAATAGACCCAAACTGAAAATTGAACTAGGAAGCACAAGGATGGTTATTCAGCAAAGGACGAGAAGCTATATGATGATAACAAGACTCATAAAACATGGGTTAAGATTTCTATTTAAGAGAAAGAAACTTTCCTTACCTGTTCTCCTGCAGTAGCTTAATACGCTGCTCTGTTTCTGCTCTGCTGAGTTGTTCATTGTTGAGTGGAGCCGCTGATTTTTCAGATATTGCTCTTCCACCGTCAGTATGAAATGCAATGGCGTTGGCTGTTCATAAGTTACATATACCTCATTGTCAGGTACCATATCTCCATGTAACACTTAAGAGTAACATCTTTGAAAATAATCCAATAAAGAATCTGCCACACACATTCAACATTTATAACTTCAAAGTTCTGACCAATATCTATATATACATACATAAAAAGAGAAAAGTTTAATAAGACTGCTCGATTTTCACCATTTTATTGTTACTAAATATAAACATAATTGTTTCTTCTTCTAATCTATTAATTTAGTAATATTGAAAATAATACATGTATAATGTCAAAGTTAGATCATCAGATGGTTAATATGATCATTAATATTATATGAAGGTGTAGTAGTTAAATAACAATAAAATTACAGCCACTTTCAATAACTTACAAGCAAACTACATCTAGAACACATCTCGCAGTAACTTGAGAAAGCATCATATAACAACTGGAAGTACATTGAGGTTAGGAACACAGGAGGTGTGAGCTATGAGAAAACTAATATATTCTCTCTTCCTGGCCATACATACTAGTCTGAGGTGGGTGGGGTGTTTGTCACATTTGACTAGCCTGAGGTACAAGAATCCAAAAATCACAATTTTCAATAGACAAGGTGAAAACGTATGAAAATGGGATATTGTGAATAACATCTCATGATAGTGACTCACCAACATATTCCCGACATATATCACGATCAGCAAAACTATCAAACTCAAAAATGTAACTTTTCCCCTGCATTGCCACAAACATAAGATAGTTATCTATACATACCTTCTGAACATGACAAATACTCTGATTTGAAAACTTTGAGTACGTATGAAACCACAATGATAATGAACCTGGTCTTGAGTAAGATTAAGCAGGGCCTGTTTACTTGAACCTTGCTTGGTGAATTTATGTCCTGATATTTGCAGAATGCAAATACAGATAAGTACAAACATGTCAACAGAAACTTGGCACTTCAATGGGTTACGATGAAATAGTTGAATGCTACACTAGACAAAGATGAGATCTTAATTCCAGGCCTGAATATGGAAAACTTGATTCCCAGGTGATACACAAGAATCATTTACAAGGGCATTTGATCTAGAATGCTAATTGCATAATACTTTAAGTTCCAATATTGATTGCAGAAATCAGAGGAGGGCACTATGATTAGAAAGAAGTACTCCTGGGACCCTAGTAGACAAGGGAAGTGAAGGGAGAGAAGCCAGACAAGCCAAAGCACCTTTAATCGTCTTAAACTCCACATTTAGCTTTGTGGTTGATTGTGGATCATTTGGCATGAAAACAAATCTTTCTATGCTCTGGAGAAAGAAAAAGAAAAAGATAAATAAATAAAAATAAAATGTTAGGTGATTATTCAGCCTCCAATATAGAACACACCAATCACCCAGTTGCTCCAGGTAAGGCAACAGTTAGTTCATAATGATCAAGTCTGAAAATAAGACACTTTGGTTGCACAATATGAATTACAGCAGACAGTAGAAGGAGCTAGTTTGTCCACACTCCACTTAATCAACAGCCACTCAATCTATGAAGAAAATCGACTGATCCCAAGTCCCAGCTATACATAAATATAAGGTGTACAATGCAGGGCTATTAGTGCTACCAGTTTGAGAATGCCGGAAACTCCGGGATCCTTGACTGAGGACTTATGCTTGGCACGCTTCATCACTTGCTTGTCCGCCATGGCGGAATTAATTATATCTTCTACCGGGGAATTCTAATCTACCGGAAACTCCTAACAGCGGGAATCAAATATAAATCAGAGATGACGAATGTAGGTTTTGAGCCGCCGGAAATATAGGGTTTCGAGATGAGCAGCTGCTTTAATAGTGAGCGAGGGTTCCGACCTAGCTTGCGGGGAGGCTTCGCCGAGTAGAAAAGATCCGATAAGTCAGAATATATGTTACGGCGGCGTGAATTCTTTCTTTCCAGTCGCCGGCGTCCAACTGTGGAGAGAGTGTGTGTATTTTGTGGTGTATTTATTCTGAAAGCCAGAAACGGATCAACTACTAGTTCAATGTTCTTTGGTGCGGTTGAATCGATTGAACCGCTATTTAGTTTATTAATATTTTTAATTATATATAATACTTTATATTAAAAAAATTGTTAATTAAAGATTAAATCAATTTAAAATATTTAAATACTTAAATTAATTAATAATAACTTATATCTAAATATGTATTTTTTATTTATCTTAAACATATTTTTAAATATAAAACATTAGTTTTTTAAATCAGGATCGATTCAACCCATCTGATCGAATTGATTTTTGGCCGATTCTAAACGATTTTAACCAATTTTTGATTGGTTCTCTGGCAACCGATTCATTCCAGCGAATTGGACTGGTCAACTGACTGACCAGTCTGGTCCGATTTTCTAAACCATAGTACTTACAATTTTGCATTCATGGACCATGACGGTTGTAACCTTGATATCCCCGTACCCATATCACCATCCAATATTTTGTGGCCCACTGTTGGATTGGGCATATAAGATTGTTTTGTAGGTTATCTTCAAAAAATACAGTTTTCGATCTAAATGTCAAAGGGGGAGATTGTAAAAATAATGATTTTTCATCCTCTGTCAAACCTAAGTGTTTTATAGAAGATTTTATTGTTAGGCAAACAAAATAAATTAAATGAGAGTTTTCTATTTATTTACTTCTGAATTAATTAAGTTCCTAGTATTTATTATTAATAATATAGAGTATATATTTATTATAATATGTATTATGGAGTCTCAATCCTTTATGAGAAGGATTACATAGTATATATTTTATATATTTACTTATCATATATGTCACTTGCATTAATGAGTTTGATTCTATACCATAATTAGTTTTCTCTCTCTTGTAGGATAAAGAATAAATGGTAAGGACTATGAAACGATGAGTCATTCATGCATAAAGAATTTTGGACGTTATGGAGAATATTTAAGGAGGATTTGGAAAGATCCGACGCAAGATCTTTAAGATTTGGAAGATTGACTATTTTACAAAAATCATGTTCTTACACGTGGAAACACAAATTTTACATTAGAAACTCAATTATGAAGGTCTCCAAATCGCATACACGAATTCTACTTCAAGGAAACTTACTATAAAAGAACGATTTCGTCCAAATTTGAAAGAAATAACGAGTCTGGAAACACAAAATCTACATTAAAAACTCAATTATGAAGATCTCCAAATCGCATACACGAATTCTACTTCAAGGAAACTTACTATAAAAGAACGATTTCGTCCAAATCTGAAAGGAATAACGAGTCTGGAAACACAAAATCTACATTAAAAACTCAATTATGAAGATATCCAAATCGCATACACGAATTCTACTTCAAGGAAACTTACTATAAAAGAACGATTTCGTCCAAATCTGAAAGGAATAAATTGAGAAGGAAAAAATGACTCTTAAAAGGAAAAGAAGAAACTTGTGAAGACTCCTTACCTTAAGGAGATTGTATATAAGTCTACTCAAACAATCAATTGAAGGGAGTTGGTGCAATAATTGAGTTCATCATTCATCAGATTCAATTGAGAGTTTGAGAGTTTTTTATTCTTTTTATTTTGTCCATCTCAGCACTTCAGCGTTCTTACATTATTGAAGAACTGAGCTCGTTTAGTTTCTTTTTTTTTTTACAAACACTTTGAGTGTTTAGGGATAAAGTACTTTATTAGTTGGGAGGGATCCATAGCTATATTTGAAGGCCATGTGTTTGTGGCCAAGGAAGTAATTGATAGGATCAAGTATAATGTTGGCTAGGCTAGGAGGGAGTCCGAGTCGAGAAAGTCCAAGTTGTGCTTTGTGTGTGCAAAGGTAGTAAGACGCTCCCCAAAGACATATTTGTTTTGATATTCATGATTCCACAAATTATTTCTTTGTGTTGCAACAGAATATTCGTACTGTGTTGCAACATCATACTGCATACTCTATACTCCTCCACCCTTATTTCACTATTGATAGTAAAATAATAAAAAATAAAAATATAGCAGGTCCGTACCATTTGTTCCTATTATAGGCTTATAGTCCCCTAAGCTATTATTGTTGAAAGAACTTTCTTGACGTAGGGTCACACTCCTAACTCCAAGTCTAAAAAAAGTTTTCCAAAGCCACACCACGAATAAGAGCTTCTTCAATCATGCGCTATATTTCTACTTTACTTCAAAGTAGTGCGAAAAACTTACTTCAATGTTGCGCCACATATTCGAACCACTCTAAGGATGAAAAGTATTGTGCTAGATGTAGTGCGGTACTATTCACCGCGCTACAATTTTTTTCTTAAAAAATTAGTTTTTTAATTGATTTTGATTTCTAAATATTATTTTGATAAAATATACATCAATAAAATTATTTATTTTGTTACGTAATTTTAAATTTTGATTTTATACTTGTATTTAAAATTTGATTTTTATTAATATATTTCATATAGAATAAAATATAGCGCCAAGGGTTGAAAACAAAAGTTAAATATACTGTAATCTTTTATCTGAAAATCTATAGCCATTAAATTAAGGAAGAGACGGCCAGGGCTCTTGCAACAACATTTTATCCATGACAAGCAACATTCGTTTGTAATCTTTACATCTTATACTGTAGTTCCTTCTCTATACAAATCTACCAAACTATATATACACATAGGAACCAAGATTCACCTTTCCCCGAATCTCATAAAAATCAATCACTACCCAAACACATACAGACAAACAATCCAACAACATCCCACACACACACATACGAAAGAATACACCTAATCTGATGATCATCACTCAGAAACCTTTCCAAGCCGCAAGAATCTCATTCAACACTTCCCCAATCAAATCCCTGTCAGCACACTGTACAAACAAACTAAATTCGTCCCGAATCTCATATATCTTCCCGAACCTCACCAGATACCTCATGCATCCATCCTTGAGCTTCGGCAGCTGGTACAGGCTCGCGTTCTGCAGCCTCTCCAGCACGTTATTGGTATCAATGTCCTCCAGTAAGCTCTCGTGGCACGCGTCCTTCAGGTCCGAAATGTCGTACTTGTCGGCTGCCCAGAGAAGGGCCAAGCGGTGGGCCGAGAACTCGTCGGGCCCAATACTGCCGTACATGTAGTGGAGCAGGGCCCGGCAGGCCTCAATGGACATGTCCGGGAGATCAACAGCCGAATTTTCCTTCTCCCTGAGATCGTGGGAGAACATGCTGCGGAATACGGGGGAACGGGCCGCGAGGACTGCGCGGTGGGCCCGCACGGACCCGTCTGAGGCGTTGATCTCGATGTCGGTGTGGATGCCCTCTGAGAGCATGCGGCCGAGGCATGTTAGGGCTGTTTGGTCTGATTGGGCCTGTGTGGGGCCCAAGCTCCAGATCGAGCGCGGTTCTGAGCCCTGTTTGGATTCGATGGTTAATTACGAGGGTGGGTTTTTCTTTTATGATGGTCTCATTCGATTTCCAACTTGAAAAATGAAACTTATGCTTGTGTAAGAACTAATAAGTGTCTGTCATGAAGATTTTGCAGATATGCAAGAGTTGAATAAGCCAAAAAGTTTAGTATAGGGTGCAAGAGCACATCAAAGTAGATATAGTTTTTTTTCAGCTATTTTNAAGAAGAATATGTTGTTCATCAAAACTCACTTCATGAACAAGAGAGAGATGCCTATTTCAAATAAGGAACGGAAGATGGTGATAATAACTTACATCTGGGGATGCGATTTTAAGATCGAGGAACTCGATGTCGATGATGAACTTTCCGGTTAATGGAACCTCAATAGCCCAAACAAAATCATCGTTGCTCTTGAGCTGCTTATCCGTCACCTCTGTATGTGAAAAACATTCTTACATTTTTTTTACAAACCGTAACAAAGACACGAAAAAATCGTACGGCTAGCTATATATGAAGTGAAGATTAAGATAAAGGTACCTGGATGTACCAAACACCTCCGATCGCCCACACCCGACACCAATTTGATCACAAATGATGCAATTGGAGGATATTCTCTAGTCAGATTTGATATCACCGGGTACAGCTTAATAAACAAGATCCGATTTTTCTCCACCGACAAATGCCTTCAGTATCCAAATGAAAGCAAAAGAAAAGGTAAAAATTACAGCAAGAAAGAAGGCAACTGATAAAATCCGATAGGAATAAAATTCACGAAACTAATAAAATTATAAAAAGCAGAAATTTGGTTTTATGATCAGGAAAACAAATGAAACTGACCAATTCCACATGCCCATCGTGAAAGGATCGGATTTCCGGTAAGTGCAGGAGGCGAGGTTGTCGATCCGCCATTGGGCGAGGCGCGACGTCGTTTCGACCCTGTACGCGGACTCCGTCATCCTGCTGAAGGCGAGCGCCGCCGTGATTTCATGGATACAATCGAGAATCCCGTCCAGGAAGAACTGATCGCCGTGCTTTCCCAGGTTGCCCTTTCACCCTCTTCCTCATATATTTTTATACGATTTTTTATGTGATTATACAACGCCTATTTTTGTTTATAAGTTGGGTTTTTTGGAGTCGAGCAATGGGTTTCTGATGAGCGAGGCCCAATCGGTGAGTAAAGGTTTCCGGCACGGAAGATTGTGTGTTGATCAATCTTTACGCCATTGATGGGGAAATTGTGAAGTTTTCTTAAGTTGCTATTTTATATGCAGTGATATTTTGCTGGCCCTACCGTGTGTGTGAGAGATTTGATTTGTTGGCTTACACTGCACTTCATGTTGATGTCTTATTTAAGGGAGAAAATGAGTATAATACTTTTGTGAAGTTTTTCTGTTAATTAATTAATTCTGTACATTGAGAGGGAAGGAATTTATGTTTTATTCGACTTCCAAGCAAAGAATCTGTTGTTCTTTTTTCTTGCCCTTTTTCTCTCCATGAAGGCAAGAAATATATTTTATGTCCTCCACTCTTCTCCTTCATTTTTCTATGACTTGCTTTGTGCTTGTATAATCATGTTATTTACGTATGGCCATGTATGGTGTAATGGAAAATTGCAAGCACTTGTTTACATCAATGTTTCAAATATAGGATTTTAAATTGACTTCAAATTATTTATTTAATTGTATTCATCGTAGTAGCTCGAGATACGACTTGCCTATGATTGCGAGGAAGCGAGTTGCGCTCATCTAAGAGCTCGATTAAATGAGGAGTCGTCACGACATGGAGGTCGTATAACAGAGGTCGTATAAACGACCTATATAAGGAATGTAGTGGTAACGACATGATGTTGGTGCGATGACCTATGGACTTGAGAAGCCATGGTAAAGGAGAAAACAGAGTCCTGTTTTGATAGTAAGTGTCTCTCACTGTGAAATAGAATATCTCTAAGACATGTCATGTTAGGAAATGAGATAGGGACAGACCTCTTTCCTAGTAATGAGGTTATCTGAGTAAGAAGATAACTTCCTTATAAAAGAAGGTTATCAGATTCCTTTATATTTAAGGTGTAATACATATTTTACATCACAGTTTATAGTTCACAAGCGAGATCTAACTTAAACTTCGGAATTTTTTTCGTCAGGACGCCTACTAACGCGGTTTGCAAGTCACTGAAGCTCAAGCCAAAGGATGATTAAATTTGTGGCATCATCGGTCCAAACCAGATGTATAGATAATTTGCACATCACTCATACTTAAATAACTGTTATTTTTAATATAAACTAATCTTGATTAATAAAGGGGGTATGATTTGGAGAGCGACACAACACACAAAGAAGTTATATAATGAATATAATAATTACGCACACAATATATAAAAAGGACAATTTAATTTTCATCAGCATCTTCTTTTTTTAGGGGTTGTCTTCAAGTTGAGTGCAGCTGAGGAAAGCAAATATGACTTGGTGGGGGCACTAATTGAAATCTTAATAGTATGGTACTATTCATCGTTGCTACAATTTTTTTCTTTAAATTTTATTTTTTAAGTAATTTTTATTTCAAAAGATTTTTTAACGGATTATACATTAATAAAATTAATTATTTTATTAAATAATTTTAATTTTATAATTGTATTTAAATTTTATTTTGTATTAATATGTTTCATTTAGAATAAAATATCCTGCGTATGACTAGAGACGAAAGTCAAATTATGACATTCTCCACACTGTAAACTCTACACTAGAGTAGAGTATAGAATTGTAGATGGTCAAACTAGCAAGAGTGCAATTGAAAGTTGATGAAAAATCTTACAATAAAAAAAATACATTATTAATTTAATTTAATTTTCTACTTTTTCTTTTCAATATGTCTCTAACAAGATAATGAAATTTAAAACTAATCCTTACAGAATATCTATTTAATAAAATCAATTATGAATTCACATCTATATCTATATACTAGTACGAATCACGTACGATGCACGGGTAAGAGATATTCATTAATATTTATAAATTAAAAATGCTAATTAATTAATATTTATAAATAAAAATATGGAATCTATCATTATATTAAAAGATTAACCATTTAACACTTTTAGCAAGTTTTTTCCGCCAAATACATTTAATGTCTCCTAAAAATAGAGCAGCATTAAATGTTGCCCTTAAATCATGGCAGTTGTTAATTTAGTTTGGAGAAAATCGTGGCAACTAAAACAAAAAACATTAATTACGGCTGATTTAATATTTAAATGGTAAACAAATATTATTTTTTTATAACTGATTTAAATTTACGTTTGTTTAAAAGTAAAAAACTATTTTTGTAATCTCAACAAATTTGTACTCTTTAATGTACGGCTGATTTAAAATTAAGAATTTACTTTTGTATTTTCACAAAAAAATCGTATAAAGAAGTATGGCTGTAATAATAATAAGAATTTAATTTGTTAAACCATATTTTGCACTCATAGATACGAATTCTCATCAAATTCAAGATTTAAAATTGTGAAGAATGTATATAGATGTGGACTGATTGAAGATATATGATTCCTTAAATTAAGGAATTCTTTCCGGTAAAAAAAAAATATAAACTTTAAATATAGATTTTATTAGTAGTGTATACCAAAGAATATTGTTACATTTAAAATTCCTATGAAGAAGAATTCTATTAATTTTCAAATTCAACATCTCATAAAAATAATATAATACACTTTTACATTATATGAAACAATATTTAAAATCCACCGTTCAACATGCATAAAATGTAAAATTACCTAACATGAATCATTTTAACTTTCTAAAATCAGTACACAATTTGCTCGGTATGTACTAATAGTCTAATAGTTAAGAGTTAATATTTGCTATGACATCTATTGGTTGGAAAGAATTCCATTTTTTATGGAATTCGAAATGAAAAAACATATTCTAAAAATCAAATCTGGTTTAGAGATCGATTTCTTAATGGCCTTAAATTATGCAAATATATTGTTTCAGTTTTTAGGATTCTTTTTTATGATCTCAGTCTTTGCATTATATGAAATCTATACTTATATAAAAAGTCATCCTATTTACTAGAAATAGTAGACAGAAAAGTCAAAGGTAATTAATGCTTGCTGGAAATATAATGATACTAATTACATATTTGTTTTGGTATTTATAGGCTTGACATTAAAGATTTGTTATGGGATAAAAATCAGAACCGACTTTTTTACTTTTGCTGGAAAAGTCAAAGGTAAGTATAGATTTGTTTTATCCCATAGCATCGGTTTAGTTAAGAAAATCCCATCAAATCAGTTTTATATGTCAAGCCTATGAATAAAGATTTAATCGGTCAAAATTAAATCCTTATTTTACGTCACCCATAAATAAAGTAGATGTCAAGCCTAAATTGAAGAGTTTAGTTGTCTATATAGTCATTGATTTACGTAAACACATCTAATGTTTAAAGTTTGTGTAGATTGAAAATTCCTTCTTATCTTTTTACAAAAAATCTTATTATTATTGTATGGGAAATCAAACTCATAATGTTGTGTACAAGGTGGTCTTTAATAATATATGATTGTTTGTTTGTCGAATACTATCTTATTGTATAATTTTCCTGCGTATTATAAAACTTTTATTGAATATTTCATCTTATAATATAGTATTCCTCAAATAAATATATCCCGTGCCTCGCACGGGTCACGTACTATATATATCCCGTACATTTTTCTGTATTCATGTATATAATTATAAGTCTGGATAAATAGCCTTAAAATTGTGCACCCCGTGTATCGCACGGGCTCTGTACTAGTCAATATGTAATATAATTTACCTATATTAATTTATTAAAAATATTTTATAGAATTTAAATTGTGAAAAATTTACATTAAACATGTCTATTTAAAATTAGCAAACAATTTGTACAGTGCACGTAATTGGTAATAAATTATATTATATTCATTTTAAAATAAGTGTCATTTTTATGATTTTTATTTAGAAATTCTATTTGAATACAATGTGACTCCATAAAATAATTAATGTAGTACAGTTTTATCATATACTTAAAAATTTGAGTGAATAAAATATAATTATAAACTTAAATTGTTTCATTAATTAAAATAAACTTATTTTTCTTATAAACTATCCAATCAAAAAATTTAAGTAGTTGAGTATTTTATTTAACTATAAATAATTGACTATTATAATTACTTCCAAGTTGATATTGACCCGTAAGTTATGAATAATTACTTATTTAACTTTTAAATTTGCAACTTAAATTTAAACTACACAATAAATTCTCTTATATATTCATTCACACACACACACACATATTATCTCGCAATTTTTAGATTTTTTGTCAGATATTTTATCGTTCAAATTTATCAACTAATTCTCTAGAATTAAGTTATAAATTTTAAATTTAACTAAACAATATTTGTTTAAATATCTTTTTGATTTTCAATAGTAATATTTCGTGAAATTCGTGTCGTATCATACTTGCTAATTGTATAATTTATCTTTATAATTATATCTTTTAAGTGTTTTAGTGACACCCATTATCACCACGAAAATTGACTGCCTAAAATTTCATGTGAACATGCTAGTAATTTTTGTATTCCTTTTCATTCACAATTATTGGTGCTAAACTGCTAATTATTTACACACACAAGTAGTTTTTCTTAATAAAGGGAGAAATATTCAAAAGTATTTTTTTTATTGAATTATCTCGCTAGAGCCGCTGTAAGACTGTAGCAATAATTCGAAAGACAATTGATACAACAAATATATATCTCGATATTTTAGGTACAAATATATCGTATATATGTACATACAGATATATGATATGAATATCTTAAGATACAAAAGAAATTTTTGTATGATTTATTACCTTAATAAATCAGCCACAATTAAATTTTATGTGATTGAAAACATACAATAAAATGTTTAAATAATTTCCAAATTCAGTAAACAATATTTTTTTGACGGAAAATAGTTACTATTTGAAAAATAATTAAACCTTTATATATATATATATATATATATATATAGATTTTCCGAAATAGTAAATAACTTTTTTTTCTTTGAGGGAAATATTTAATATTTAAAAAATAATAAAGCCTTTATATACATATAGATATAAATATAGATATAGATATAAATATAAGTTCATATCAGACCAAATCAATTTATTCTATGAAAACAAAAGTTGAAAAATTGTCTGAATCTCCTCGTTTAGGATATCTCGTACTTTCAGCAATCATTCAGTTGAGCATATTTATTTTAGATAAGAAAATTCTGAAAAGTCATCATATAGCCATTTAATTATTTATTTATATGTTTCGTTCAATAGGAAAATCTTTTTTTTTTTTTGGTACAGACAATAGGGAAATCTTAATTGTACATAATATATTTTATATTTTAAATATACTCATGTGAGCGAAATTTAATATTTATAAGAAATATGATGATTTTAAATAATTTAATGATGCTTTATCAACACAATGAGAGGTTTTTTATTCAATTTATTTTATATGATGTTTAATTAGTCTTTAGTCTAATATTTATAAGAAATATGATGATTTTAAATAATTTAATGATGCTTTATCAACACAATGAGAGGTTTTAATTCAATTTATTTTATATGATGTTTAATTAGTCTTCAGATTGTGTTGTTTGTTTGTATATGATGCATGTTTTCAATGCGCTGATGTTTGTTAAATGCATTGTCGAACTTGTATGGCTTCTTTTTTACTCGGGAGGATAAAAGAGATCATGTAATTCTTTTGATCAATTTGTGTAATGAAAAATCGGGAGAATAAAAGAGATCATGTAATTCTTTTGATCAATTTGTGTAATGAAAAAATCAACCGATGTTGCAAAATGATTCATAAATTAGTGGCGCAATAATTTTGTGGGAAATCTATTACTATATAATATGGAGAAGAAAAATTATTTGAACAATTCGAAAATAATTATTTCGTTTTCCCGCTTCAATATAGTGTTTTCCCGCTTCTTCAATTCGTAAAATTTTTTTTTGAATTTTTTCAGCCCATGCAATTAGGTAACCAATCAAATCGAATCTTTTAGCATTCAATTTGGTAAGGTGTTCCGATTTTAGCATTCAAATCCTATTTCACTTCATTTTTTATGCCAATCAATCCGATTTTTTTGGTTGTTTCAAAATTTGTTTAGATTTATATTTTTATTTTATTAATCTATATATATATAATAAGAATTACCATTTTTAAAAAATGGCAGGTCAAACTCTGGTCAAACTTGGTCAGCATTTATTACATGCTATTAATAGCAACTTCTTTTTTTTTTTTAATGAAAAAACGAATGAGAGATAAATGTTGCCTTAAGAAGTGAAGAGGTTGTTAATTGTAGTTGCACAATTTTCACAAAATCAAAAAACCTTTTTGTAACATAAAATCATGTACCACTCATCTATTTTTTTTTGGATAAAAAGAAATTATGGTTGATTTAATAATAAAAATTTATTTTTTTTTTNTTATTTAATTATGAAACTTACAGTTATATTTAGACATAATTAAGTGTGATAATATTTTTTTAACTATTCTATCATCTATATATATATAATAAGAATAGCCATTTACTAAAAATAATAGCAAAAAAAATTTGGAGCACTAAATGCATACCTTATTTGGAAACTTTTAAAATATATGCATTAATTGCTTCTATATATACAATTTCAAATCAGACATGATCAAAAAGATTATTTCCTTTAAAATTTTATTCAATAATCTCATTGATATCCATTATAATAAACTACAAATTTAATTTTCGTGATTCATATTGATTATTTTATTGTCAAGGTAGACATGAAAATATATTTGAAATTATAAGCATATTATTTTTTTTCCACAAATACTTACTTTTCATCCTAAAATATTTATGAAAAATCGTAACATGCTAAGTATTTTTTTCATCTTTATTTCATGATTGAAATATATATACATATATAATTGAAATATATTAACTATTCTTTAAAATTTATTAACTATTCGTTATTTGTATATTATTATTATTTTTTCACTATGATTTATTTGTATATTATTATTAATCATGATTATTTTTTTGTCATATTTGTACATAATGTTTTATTTTAAATTTATTTAGATAACTTAAACTAATTACATTAATAAATAATATTAACGTATATTAAATATTTTCATTACATAAAATAAAAAGAAGACGAAGGCTGCATCTATAACTTTTATAAATGACATTATATTACAACAAGTTTTTTAATAAAATAATAATTGAGTAGTATAGAAGGAACAAGAATAAATAAAATTGTTGTTTTTCTTATATCAAAGAATAAATATATATACTAAAATAAAATTTATATTACTATACACATGTTAGGAGGATAATATATTAATTAATTTACGGGCTAGAGCTAACAGGCAATTTTAACGTCCCGACAAAAAAATGATGCTGATGAAAAGAGGTGGAAAATAGATTATCCAACTCTATTATTTTTTAGGGCTTAACGATCAAGCCCTATGAAAATGACTCATTTAATATCTCTGTCTCGTGCATCGCACGAGCTATTTAATGAACAAACAAAAATGACTCATTTAATATCTCTGTCCCGTGCATCGCACGGGCTTCGTACTAGTATATTTGAAAGAGAATCAATAAATGTTTATCATAACTTTTATTTTAAAAATAAATTTGAATAAGCATACCTTTTACTTTATATGAAATTCAAAATTACATATTTTAATATATTAATAAACGTTTATTATTTATTTTTTCCTTATGTGATATAATAGAATTTCGGTATTAAATTTGTAAATTCAAACATTTAAAGGAAAAGATTCCAAACAATTTTTTTGGGTAAATTTCATTTTATCTTGGTTTTCATTATCACATTTCTAACAAACTAATTAGTATTATATTTTTTTATCTACATTATCTAACCGATTTTGTATGATACAATTAATATAATATCTTAACAAATTAATCATTTGTCTAACCGGATTTATCTCTCTAACAAACTTGTCAATTTTTTTAAAATTAAAATGGTATGATTATTCTTATGGAGATACTTATCAATATATTAAATATTTAGAAACTTTTTTTAAAAAATGAGTTATCCCTCCTTTTACTTTATTTGAAATCCTGACTTATATTTTTAAATATATTATTATTTATTTTTGTACATGTAAATATTTATTATTTATTATCTAAGTGATAAATATTATTGATTTATCTCTTTAATAAATATTTATTATTTATTTTTTTCCTTACGTGATATAATGTAAATTTGGTTACTAGATTTTTAAATTCAAACATTTAGGAAAAAACCACGAACAAATTTTTTGGTTACATTTCATTTTATTTTAACTTTCATATAATCACAATCCTAACAAACTAATTAGTATAATTTTTTTTACCCATTTTTATATAATCGGATTTCTTAAAATATAATTAATATAACATTTTAACTATTTAATCATTTGTATAACTTGATTTAACTCATTATCAAACTTGCCAAATTTTTTTTGAAATTAAAAAAAATTTGGAAGATTTTTATTTGTAAAATAATAAAAAATAGCTTTACTTTAAAGTCTGGATTATTTCCATTATTTTTTGTACGTTAACAATCATATATTTTGGATTATTGATTTAAAAAAACAAATCAAAACCGTAAGGTTTAATAATATTTCTTAAATAAAAAATATTGTATAAAGAAAAGTATTTAATATTATATATTTTTCATTGATTGTATTTATTTTATTTTCATAATAGACGAGATGTGAAAAATATAAATAATTATATTTAAAATAAAGTTTAAAAAATGTTTAAAATATGAACTCTTCCGTGCATCGCACGGGATATACACTAGTCTTAATTGAAGATTAAGATTTCTCTGATACGGAGATACCACAATTATGTCAAATCTATACTAATATTAACGGGGTACTATTTACCAAATTAAGTAGCCAAAAAAGTCAACAGCATTTATTGCATTACTATTTCCGTATTATAATATATAAAAGAATATTCTATTTACTACATTTACTATCCAGAAAAGTCAACTGCATTAAATGTCATTACTATTTTGGTATTATAATATTTTATTTATTTAATTTTTTATTTATTTGTTTTATTTTAAAAAGGTAAGTATAATAAAAAGATTTTAATAATAAAAAAAATCAAATACCAAATAAAAATGTACACTTTGACTTATTTGATTATATTTGGTATTGATTATACCAAATATATTCCTATTTAGTATATACATTAAATACTTGCTAAAATATTTATTTGTTTTATTTGTCAAAGTTAAGTATAGATTTGTTTATATTATCAAATCATAAAAAAATATTAAATCCATATTGTAAAAAAAAAATTTCATATAATTTTATAACAATTATACTACACTATTTAACAATATTCCTTTTTTATTATATAATAAAATAATAATAAATATTATATGGTGAACAACAATAAGTAAAACTGTTACTTTCTCTTATATCAAGGGATAAATCTATATGCTAAAATTAAATTTTTATTAGTATAAATGTTTCAGTGATATAATACATTAATTATTTTACAAGCTAGCCCTAACATGCTCATATTTAATGTTTTAAAAGATGTAGAAAAAAAACTTATAATACCTCTATTGTTTTTTAGACTTAAACGTTGATTAAAAAAGGTAAAAATTCCTAATTTTTTAGACTTAAACGTTGATTAACACCATAGATTGAGAGTTTATATTTAGTAAAGTTGCTAATTGTAATAAAAAAAATTAATTTTTGCTATATTTTAGAATATCTTTAAATTCATTATGAAAAAAAAAGAAAAAAAACTACAATGAAAAAAGCAAGTCAGCTATATATCGATTTGTTGTACTCCTCAAATCACATTCACAATTTGACTACAAGGAAAGGAAACTCATTCATTAAAATATTATTTTGTCAGTAGTCTTAATGTACAAGAGACTTTAAGATTCCACTTGAATATTATAAAACTTTTATTGAACATTGTACAATTTCTTGCGTATTATAAACTTTTATTGAATATTGCATCTTATAATATAATATTCTCCAAATAAATATATCTCGTGCTTCGCACGTACCATATATATCCCGTACATTTTTCTTTATTCATATATATAATTATAAGTCTGGATAAATAGCCTTAAAATTGTGCACCCCGTGCATCGCACGGGCTCTGTACTAGTATGAACTAAAGTTAAATAAAATAATACTTACCTTAAAGATTTGCATCATTTGAATGGTAACTGCCGTCATATTTGACCAGAATCTATATCTATATATATATAAAGAGGAGCAACAAATCATTAAATTTTATTTCCATGCATTAAATTTTATTCTCCCTCCAAAATTTTCAGCATTCAATTTCATTTTTAAGTTACAAAATAACTTGCTTGAATGCCATAAATTATGAGCATAAACCAATCACGGGAGTTACAAAACTGTACTCAAATTTTAAATCACACCCACTCATGAAAATAGTCGGGGGTATTAGCATAAAGAAAATGGTTGTAACGGATCTTCCATAGCAATTACTTGATCAAAATCAATTTTGAGAATTATTTTCTTAATTCATATTTTCTTTTTTCATAAATTAAGTTATGACTTTTTTTTTTATATTGTTGTATTTTTTATATTTTTATCTTTTTAAAGTATTCTTCTCGGTGCAAATTCACATGTTGATTACTAGTGATTTTATACATTAATTACATTGATTTTTTCAATTTGAATTTCAAATTATTAGCCGCCATTTTTCAATTTTTTTTTAAAAAGTTACTAATAAAAGCAAAAACGAAATTTTTAAGCGGGAATTTAGTTAATATTTCAGGTAAATATCAAACCTTTTTATATTTACTAGTACAAATCTCGTGCGATGCACGGGGTGGATAATGTAAGGTCATTTACCCAACTTTATTACTATATTCGTGAATAAAAAAAATAAAATAAATAATACTAAAATAACTATTACATATTATTAAAAACGTCCTTATAGACAACATTTTTTGCCTTGTAGGCACACCATTATACTTAATTAAAATCGCCATCACATACCTCGAGTCTAGTAAAATCACCATCAAAATAACTATTTATAACAACACATTATACCGAGCACAATTCAAATTATATCTAATAAATAGGATTAATTAAATTCGACTACACTTATACCATAAAATCACCCACTTTATACCAAAATTAAATTTATTAATAACAATAAAATCGCCCACTTTTTACCATAAAATCACCAACTTTATTACTAAAATCAAATTTATTAATTTTACAAATTTATACAACAAAATTTAAATATAATAAATAATTTATTTTAGGAAAACTATTACTATTTTAAAAATAATCAAAACTTTTTATATTAGAAACATGATGGCCGACACTCCTTATTTTTTGTCCATCTTTATTTGTTAAATTAATCCATTTTAATTGAAGTACGCAATTTAAATTCACTTCCTACATAGAAATAATATTCAACGCATAATATTTTGAATTTTTACTAATAGTATTATAAGTTAAAGATTGCATCAAAATCTTGATAAGTAAACCAACTAAATACTTGATGTTAAACTATAAAATTAATGAATCCGCAATAAACTATTTTCTATGCCATAATTAATGCAAGATACACCCATTTATAGATATATTTTATTCCTCCTTAGAATGATTTAGTTATATTTACTTATAATTAGTATTTAGTTTCTGTATCAAATACATTATACATTGCTTATATTATATACTAAATTTAAACCATGCAATTAATTAATATAGGTAATAGTCGCAATATTTGACTAAAATAATTTTGTACATTAATTAGATTGATTTATTTAATTTGAATTTCAAATAATTTCCTCCACTTTTCAAAAAGATTTAAAAAAGTTACTAATAAAGGTAAATATGATTTTTTTTGCGGGATTTTAGCTGTCATTTCAAATAAATACAAATATTTTTATATAGATATAGATATACAAATGTGAATATCAAATAAATCATACATATCCTTTCTTTAATTGAATTATTTTGTACCAACAATATTTAATTAAAATATTTTGTATTAACTTTTGTAGGATATAATTGTGATTAAATATTACAGATTTGGTTGCTCTACAGTTTTGTAGAGAATTTCAAGGATCATGACCAAAATCTCGACAGAAGATGATTTATCAAAATAAATTAGTTCAAATTTGGGTCACATATCTGATCAAATTATATAATGTTATTATGTACATTGGTTAAATATATTTATTTTCTTTCCTGTGCTATATAGGAGCAATCAAAGTTATATTATTATGTACATTGGTTAAATATATTTATTTTCTTTCCTTTGTTATATAGGAGCAATAGTGGAACAAAAATCTCGGACAAAATTCTATGAAATACGCCGCCCCGCAATTGATGACCATTCAATTCAAACATTGATTTTTCTTTAATTTAAATTTAAAAAAAAAAACGCCATTTTCTTTTTTCTTTTTAAAAATAAATTACTAATAAAAATAAAAGTGAAATTTTTTTGCGGGATTTCAGTTGCTTTTTTCGGTAAATGGCAAACCTTTTTATATAGATAAAGGTAGATCTAGTTAAATCATAAATTCTTAAAACAGATTAAAAATTAGGCGGGTGGAGTCGTCCTACATTTTTAACAAAATTACATACTTCTGAAAAAAAAATTGTATCCCTACAAATAAATATCTCAACATTTAAAAGTATTTGTTCCAATAAATTAGTTAAAGCAAGCTAGACTTATATTCATGATCAGGCTTGTGATTCGATAAGCACAACAATTAACTTATTTGTCCCAATATCAATTCTTCCAAAAACAATTGATTTTAACAAAACAAAATATAGACACATGAACATTGTTTCTTGAACACCCTTGTCAAGACATAATGTATTTAATATAAGTGAGACATAAATAAAACTACACAACAACTTTTAAGTGGCGAAATATTTTCACCATAGTATCACAGTGCAAAATACCTCTCACTGGAATAATAATAATAAGAAGAAAAAAATCCACTAAAAATCTTCAGTATCCAGCTGAAAAAATTAAAGAAAAAAGAGAAAGAAAAAGAGAGAGAGAGGAAGAGAGGGAGCTGCAATTTTTTTGAGACATAACTCACTCTGGGAGTTTCAGACGATGGAAAAGCACGAGAAAAGCATGCTCTGGGACAACATAAAGAAAACCCAAATTCACGCCATTGATATATGGGGCTCCCAAACTCTGCAATTAACCGTCGACAACTGTTAACGAACGATTACATAGTAAAACAAAAAAAATCATTGATATATGGGACTCCCAAACTTTGCACATCAAAACAAAAAAAATTATTAAAAATAAACAATAAATTTATCCTGACGAACTCGTAACATTTCATCATCGCCCGAAAATCCCGACCTCAGCTCATCCGTCGTGATGAATATCATCATCACGTATGCGGTGATGGCAGACGGCGGGGTAACACTACCTCATTATAACTTTTCGGCTTTAGTTAAGGTTGATCATTATACCTGCTTAGCAGCTTCTGCAAGCAGATCATCAAGCTGAGGAGTTGCAGAGGGGGGAAGTATTTGAGGTCCAGCAACTGCAACATCAAGATTCAAGTAAGTCACTGCCCTCGATGCCAACATTTGTCTGTTCTCTTCAACCCATTCTGTTGAACCTATCTGAAAAAAAAAAATTATACATAGAAATTAAATTAACACATCATTCTACTTATTCGCACTGTGAGCAAAGTCTTAATTTCTCTTATTTATTTTTTCAATTTCCATAAAAGAGATTGAAAGAGAGACCAGGCCGAATTCCTCTCCATCCCAACTGCAGAAAATGATAGTTCTTNACACCCCAGGAAGGTGGGGGGTTAAGGCCGAACCCCTAACCTGTATATAAAAATGTCCTAAATAGGCTGAAAAGTCAAAAAGCTACAAATTCAATGTTTGATATACATCAAGTCAAACGAAACCAAACAAAAAAATAAAATCAAGAAAAAAATACAAGGAACAGCTGACAACTGCAGCGAGAAATACAAAAATAACAGATCCTGGTCCGGGGAGAGTCCCGGTGAAAAAGTCTGCATCACAGTGTGGCAGATGCGCCAAAAAATAGGACCGGCTATACAAATCTGAATGAAGGGTATCCCATCTGGTCCATCCGTATGAGGGTGCGGAGGCGGAGGGGAATATCGTCAGGGTAAAGAATGCGTCTCAGGGGGGAGGAGGCTCCGATGCCAGCGAGGAAGTCAGCTGGTCGGTTCCCTTCGCGGAAGATGTACGAGATCCGAAAACGAATCGACTGTAGAGTGGCTCTGATACGCATGAGAGGGTGCTGGATCTGCCACGTGCCCTGATGGCCAGATGACAAGAGAGTGATGACAGCGGCGACGTCCAACTCTATCCAAATGTGAGAGGAGATCGAAGCCCATGCGTCTCAATGGTTACCCAGAATAACATACCTGACATTTTTGCAGCAATCTACATTAAGGTATAATACAAACGAATCAATTCTCACATGCTGGTAACATCATCATCGTCCATCTTCTGTCGATATAGCGAGATTCTCTACCGATTCCCGATCATCACCCGTAGCTTCTTCTCCGATACGCACATCCCGAGATTCTCTAGCGAATCGCTGAGCTCCTCTCGGCCATCGCCGTTCATCGAGCTCAGACGTGCCCATCTCCTCTTGTGAAACCTAATTGCAAAATTGGTTTGGATTTAATTTTGATCCGTCCATATAAGTTTTCAGCCAATCTTGTCCACACCCAAGAAAGAAAAGAGAAGATCGACAACGTCACCAGTAGATAATTAGACCGCTTAGAGAGGGTGAGATTTAAGTTTCCACTTATATCGTTCCATTTTAATTTTGATTTGATATACCAAAAAATTCGATCAGTCCATTTAAGATTTGATTTGATATACCAAAATAAATCTGCTTTCTTTAATTATTAGAATTTAAATTATTAACTGAAAATTTTCAAAATATGTTTGAGCGGGATTTTCGAATTTTTTTCAAAAAAAGTTACTAATGTTAATAAGTTTTAAAATTTTTTTGCGGGATTTCAGCTGCTTTTTCAGGTAAATGCCAAGCCTTTTTATATTTATATAGATATAGATATATATATATATATATATAAATTACTAAAGAGAAAGAAGTCTATAAATATACATATTAAAATTTCCCCCCAAATATTATTACTTTACTAGAAGATATGTGTTTTCTATTAAAAAAAAATCCAAAACTTTTGGAAAAGAATCAAACACTATATATTTTTTATTGATACCTTAATAAAAAAATATACATAAAATTATGTCCAAATTACCATACATCATTTATAAATTAAATTACAAAGTTTATGATGTTTAATGGAAAGACACAGTTTAAAAATAGCGTAAATGCTACTGAGTTCATACTGATTTGATATAGATCGAAATATTTATGAATATTATTTAAAAAAAATATATATAATAACTATTTAGCTATTTATCATTTTTCTCATAAAAATTATAAATTGTCTATGAGAAGATACTCCAAAAAACTATATCGATATCCATTATTAAATAAAAAATTCTATAAATACACTATAATTTTTTTTATCTTTTGTAAAAATTCAATAGTTATTGGTTATTTTATCAACATTTTACAAATAAAATAGTAAATTAATCATCAGTTTATACTTTTTTAAATCTCATAGTGGGCATGTAAACTAAAAACATATATTTTTATATTTATAGAAAATATTTTTTCGTAACTTATATATATTTTATATTTTTTAGCAGTACAAGCTTTACATGGTTTGAAATTACAATATCAACATTATTATTGAATGACAACTCATGTTATTGTTCTTCACTAAATGCTTTAAAAAATTAAAACAAAAAATATATCACGTATGAATCAATTTTTGAATATTTTTTTAAAATAAAAAAATTGAAAATATTAACTAAAATATGAGATAAAAATGTTGCATATAATATAGTGATATGTGTAAAACTTATTTTTTTAATGTAAAAATTTATAATTATTGTTGATTCATTTTTATGTGTCGCTATAATGTATTAATTTCATGTTTAGTGTATTATTGATTGAAAGTTTCAAACATAACCAGTTATATTGATAATCTTAAAAATGTAAATAAAAAAAGATAAAATATTATTATAAAAGGAGAAATAGTCACCAATGTCGTGTACAACAAAACTTTTCATACTCAATAATAAGTTCTCACTACAAAAAAATTGTTATATTTCAACGGAAAATCCTACGATAATATATTCCAATGGAAATTTCAACGGATATTCCAATGGTATAGCTTCCGTTGGGATCATTCCAATGGAAATTCCAATGAAAATATTCCATTGGAATGTGTTTTCCATTGAAATTTTAGATGGAATTTGATGATTCCAACGGCTTTTTACCGTAGGAATTTCCGTTAGAATTTTTATTTCCACCCCCGTTGGAAAATCTACCGTTGGAATCGTCAAAATCCAACGGAAATTCCAATGGAAAACTCATTCCAACGGAATATTTTTGTTGGAATTTCCGTTGAAATAATTCCAACGGAAATAATAGCATTAAAATATCCGTTGGAATTTTATTGAAATATATTTCCGTTGGAATTTCACCATTTTCTTGTAGTGCCTTTGAAAATTTTGTATTATTGAATCTAAAGTTATATAGTCCTTATTATAATCAAATTGACCCTGCCTATATATGCATGAGGACGGTAAAGGGGTATTAGTATTCAATTATTCATAACTAGCAATCATCATTTTACAATATTAATCACATCATAATTAAATATAATTTTTATATCAGATTACTATGTACTATTAAAATCCTAAGTTAATTCAAACTCATATATATAAGAAGTCAGATAGATTAATTTATTAAATTGATAAATAATTTTTATTATTTTTTGATTAGGATAGATAGATCATTTAATCTTAAATAAATTTTGCTATAACTATTTTTTTGTTTTTAAATATTGAACATAGATGTCAAATTGAAATTGAAATGATGACTAATTTGTTATGTTGTACATGAATGTTGGTGACATACAAAAGTTATTAAATTTTAAAAAATATATATTTTTAAACTGACCAAAAGTTTTATAATTTTAAAAATTTTAAAAAGCAAGAATAAATAATTATGTCTACATGGACAATTCTAAACTAATAAAATTTGACAATTAAAATTATGAAATACTAAAAGTTGATATGTAAAATTATGAAACATCAGAAAATGGTACTTAAACTCTGTAAAGTCTAGATTTATCAACTTCTACTTCAAACCTTTTAAATATATATGGAGATATCACGGGATTATATCGGCAATATTTGGCTATTAGCTGATAGCTAAATATAAATATATATATATATATATATATATATATATATATATGGAGATATTACGGGGTTATATAGATCATATTTAGCTATTAATTAGCTGATAATTAAATGTATTAGCAGATAGCTGATAACAAATTATAATAGATAATTTGACTATTACATCGCATTAACTGTTTGTAAATAACACTTTGGTAAAGAGCGCATTGAAACTAATTTAAAACTTTTCTGCTCATATAATATTCTACAAAACTTTTCTTTTCAAAATGTTTTTATATTGTATATTAGTGTTTAAAGCTAAAAAATAATTAAATAAATTATATAATCAACAAACTAAATAGCGAATTTGAGTCAAACATCTAAACACGGGATCTTATGCAAAAAGGCTAGAATCAGGTGTTTGAAGCAACCTAATATAGTATTTGCTATAAAACCAAGGGATGATGTCTGCATGCCCCATGCTCCTTGATTGGGTGCTAAATTATTTTCTTGAGGGGCCAAAGTATATACACGTGGTAGGCTCGTGATGAAAGTTTCTCATTCAATTATTAAGTATCTATAAAATAATATATCTTTTAGTGTGGCCGATTAATTTTACCACTACAGCATTACTAGGTACGTAACATATACTTGTTATAATATTACCTCAAGTACTTAATTATATTATGTTGTACATATTTTGGAACACCTTGTAAACTAATATTGATACTCGCATGTAGTTACATATTTGGAACATCTTATAAACTAATATTGATACTCATGTGATGTATGACATAGTACAAATACTATTTTTAAGGTAATTCATCATCTAATATTATAATTTTTTGTTAGCTTGTAATTTCATGAATGCCATCGATTTTAGATATGCTATTTGTACATAANAACACACACCTAAATATAGAATACACACTACAACATAAATGACTTTAAGTAGCGCCATTTATGATAATACTTTACAAATTATTGATTTATGTATCATATTATTGTAATTTGTAACACTTTTAAAATAAGTTTTAGCAAAAACTAGCAAAATTATCATATAAGTGTAACCAAAAACTATCAAAAGTATTACCTTTGACTTTAGGTAGCACAAATAACTGCAGCGCCAATATTGTGTTACCTATTGTCTATAGGTAACATTTTATAGCTTTTACGTAACATTTCATAGCTTTTACGTATCATTTATTTAGTGCTACCTAAAGTCATTTATGTTGTAGTGACAATCTCCCTACTCTCGCGAGCCTACCGCTACTACCACACGCCCCAACGCACGGGGCGATCATAAAACTTAAAAATATAAGAGAATCGCAGATCAAAAACCCTCAAATTTGAGAACTCCGTCACGACTCGAACGCCTAATGAGATCTGGCGAGGAGAGAAGACACTAGAGCCTAGATCTGAGTCCCCAAAAGCTTCTAATCGAGAGAGAGTGTTGGAATATCAATTGTGAGTTGTCCCACATTGATTTGATAGAGTAAATGAGCCTAGTTTATAAGCCTAGTGGGCTACTCCTCCCATCACCAATTGGTTTTGAGATAGAATCACTTGAGCTTCATTTGGGCTAACCCTGCTTTGGTGCGCTTCACGTCCGTGGAACCGCACCCGCCAACCCCCGTTTCTTTATGCTATTTGGGCTAACCTTCTTATGGTGCGTTTCACCTGTGTGGGACCGCACTCGTTTTGCCCCCGTTTGACATGGTATCAGAGCGGGCCTAATTTGGGACCTACGAAAAAAAAAGTACTCGGCCAGGTTGTAGGCGTGGACTGAAAAAATGTATCCGGCTTGGTTGGAGGCATGGGCTGATGAAGGACTCACAAATGAGGGGCGTGTTGGAATATCACTTGTGAGTTATTCCCACATTGATTTGATAGGCTAAATGAGTCTAGTTTATAAGTCTAGTGGGCTACTCCTTCCATCACTAATTGGTTTTGGGATGAAACCTCACTTGGGCTTCATTTGAGCTAACTTTCTTATGGTGCGCTTCATCGGTGTGGGACCGCACTCGTTTTGCCCCCATTTAACAGAGAGACTGGAGATCTCGCCGGAGGATCCGCCCTTCTTCGGCCTTAAAGGGTTACACATACCGGAAGATGCTTCGACTTTTTTCCTTTCTGCCGAGGAAGTTTTTCAGAGAGAGAAAAACTTGTTGATATATCTGTATATAACCAGGTATTTATAAATCTGTTTTCATAATCTTACTAATTTCTCTACCATTCAAAAATTGATGCATGCTTCAACATTTGACAGGAATTTATCCTGTTAGATTTGTCTTATACTATAGTTTTGAAAGCATAAAACCTCATCTATTTTATGAGAAATTTTAATTTCTGGTAACTATATCTAGATAACGTGATATAATTTTGTAAGGTCAAATAGTTTTATTGTTTAAGACATTTATATATGTTTTTAAGTTTATATTATTCAATTAGTATACAATTCATGCATTTAAATATATTATATTAATAATGAAAAAAGTTTTAAATGTAAGTTATGGTACCTGAGTATGAATCATTTAATTTAGTTATTTTAATCAAAAAATTTATAATCGAGATATTTTCTTCACAAATTGAATATATATATATAGTTAGAGATAAACTTTTTAATGCAATTCCAATATTTTTCTTCCATTTTCAATTACAAATCCACACTTAATATCATTTTTTTTTTTTACATATTAATTGCTATTGCTTTATCTAGGGATATCGAAATGTCGGTTTTGTTATGAATCCAATAGTTGCTCCATAGTGGAGTCAACCTTCTATATACAACAAGTAAACCTACCATATTAGAAGGTTGGCTCCATAACTATTGGCTTCATAGCAAAACCGAATCAAATGTATATATATATATAATTGGTGACAATGTAATAAAGTTTATTCCAACAAGCATTTAATAAAATCTAGTGCATAGCCCGTGCACGGTACACATATATTAAATTAGGGGTGACATTTTTTATCGAAAAATCGAATCTAACTGAACCGAACCGACGGAGAGAAGAACTGAACATAACCGAATCGAATTTTTCGGTAACCGAATCTATTTCGATTCGGTTATGGTATTTCTTTATTTTTACAATATTTGATAATACCAAACCGAATTGATACTTTATTGAAATTAAGATTTTATGTAAACTTTTTAGATCCAGCCCAATACTTCATTGAGCCCATTACCCCATTAGCCCACAAAGGATAAATGAGTCCATTCCTCATTAGCCCACAAAAGATAAATGAGTTACATACCTGATAGTCCAAATTACACTGTACACTGTACACACATATATCTGTTATCATTACTGACTAAATATTGCCATTAGTTGTTATTAGTTAAATAATAATCTTATTTGATGTGGTAGTTTTTGACGAAAATTGGATTTGTAATGATGGTGCTAATCTGGAATAATTGAAGGCTACGACTACGCATGAATGAGGTGTGTGCACTGTGCAGGCACGAACGTACAGAACAAGTTGTCTAATAAGTAATAAAGTACAGTGAAAAACGAGGAATCCAGCGCATGCTGATGTTGCTAATCTGACGATGTCACAATTCACCAGCCACAAATACAGTATTTGAAACTATTAAGAGGGTGATTGTTTATGGATTCAACTAATTTTTATTTGATTTGTTTTTAACTATAATTAATTTTAAAAAAAGAGATATAGTTAGTTGTTAGTGAATATATTAAAATAATAATTAAATAAAATAATTAAAATTGATTTGATGTAAAGTATGAGAAAAATGATTGGAAGTAATGGTTAGTTAAAATTATGTGAGTGGATGAATAGTGAATTAAAGTTGATTTGATGTGTAAGAATGATTGGTTGATATTATTTAATTATATTGGTAATATTGAAGATAGTGGGGTTGTGTTAAAGTTGAGTTAAATTTGAGTTTTGATTGAGTTTTTTACTATTCAATTTATATCCAATCGCCCCTTAATACACTTGTGGTGTTCCTCTAATTCTTCCGGGTGGAAGCGCTGTATATATTTGTCGAACATTGTAGATTTGATCTGAGTTATAATATTT
>BKCP01007404.1:519167-531238 GCA_008636005.1 Striga asiatica
TTTTTCCGGCTTTTTCATGTATACTAAAATGCAAAACATCAATTTCAAGTTATATTAACATAAATAATATTCATATTCATAACACAAAATGCACATTAATTGAGAAAAATAGATTTTTTTATTTTTTTAAGTTTTTTCACAATATGTACAAAAATGCAAAGTGATGGACAGAAAATATATAAACTGCGGGTATGATTTTTTATTTTTTTTTAATCATGGTCAGTATGTCATGGAAGTTGCAAAATTGGACTTGAGTGCGAATAAAAAAGATCATACGCATTTTTTTTGCAGTGAACGCATATATGCATTTGAGGGATGAGAGAGAAAGCCACAAACCCATTTTGCGTTTCCTTTTGCAGTTCGATTGAAGAAATTTTACCCCATTTTTTGTGTTTTGGGTATCGGTTGGAGTAGGTCTTAACTTGTGCACTAGCTTTGGGTTGTACTTCTAGCCAAATTTTGCTGTCTGTTTCACAAAAATATTATACTTTATATATAAGATGAATATATAAATGGAGATAAGGGCTTTGTTTATTATAAGAGATTTATCTGTCATTGTTGACAATTCTCCTGGCATAGTGCTAATAATGGACTAGATCAAAATGGCTCAATTAAATTCTAGTGCTTCTTCTATTAGTGAAGTTTCTAGAAAAAAAAAATATATCAAACGGCGCAATGCGCCTTGGGTTACTATGGAAACAACCTTTTTGTATAATTACAAGGGTAAGGTCTGCGTACAATTGACCCCCCAGACCCCAACCTGTTGGGAATATACTGGGTATGTTGTTGTTTGTTGTTGCAAGCTCTGGATAAATACATGGTGTTTGTAAGAGGCGACTATGGGAGGATCGACTCGTCATATTTCTTAAAACGAAAATGCATATTTATACTAGGAAATATCAGACTTTTGTTTTTGTTTTTTTTTTCTTTTGTTTTTTTTAATGCATAAACAGCAGGTCACGGCGAACCTCTGTACCCATCCGGATTTTGAATTGTTTTTCCAAATTCTCCACCTTGTCGTTAGATGCATAATCCATTCTAGTAAACATTAAAATTCACGGGTCCATGAAATTACCATGTCAGATGCATAATTACAAAATAAAATTTAGCCTGTAAACATCCGTTCTAGTGCTGCATTTCCTTTTTGTAGCTAATCCGAAAACATTAAAATTCACTGGTCCATGAAATTACCATGTCGGCAATGACGGCCAGAGCAGACTTCGGTCCCGCACTGAAAGCCAAGCGAAATTGCGGACGGATTCAAAGAGTACTGCAAAACCAGAACACAATTGGCCGAATGAGAAGAAGAAAAAAAGAAAAGAAAGGAATAGAGAGATGAGAGAGAATAGAAGGAGAGTTAATATATAAAATCCGGTGTAATTTGTCTCCTTCCCTAATTAATAGATAAGTTGACTTAAATTTAAATTCTAGTATATATGCAATTATGTTGGGGTGATTTTGTATCTTTACAAATAAATATTAATTAAGTGTAAATGTGTAATATAAAATATATTTGATAGTATGTGGTGTAAATTCCTCTTAAGATTTTGATTGATATTTAAATACATTGTGACTGAAATTTGTAAAACTTTCCGATTTTTTATTTTTGATATCTCAGTAAGTCTACGAAATCCAAATAAACCCAAGTGATAAACAAATTCTCTCTCATGAGAGCGAAAAAATTCTCTTCCATGAGAGCGATTTTTTCCTTTGATTCCCCAATCATCGTCTTTTGTCTCAAGGATTTCTTTCTGCTCTCGATTGGTCCAGGGTTAATTCAGTGGTAGTTAAAGTCGTTGATATCCGTTTTCTCATCTGTTCCTCTTTCCCCTTTTTATTTCACCTTCATCGATTAGGGCTTTACATTATGTCTGAGGATTCTCATATCAATCAAGATAGCGATCTATCTGATCGTCTAAAAGCTTTCTCCCTCTCAGATTGGGAAGCTAAAATCGTTGATATTGCCCAAGAAGATATTCGTTTTAGCGACGATGAATGTCAAAGAAGTCTTTTTGGAAAGATCATCGGAGACCGCCCAGCTAGTTGGATAGGAATCCGACGCGCAATGTCTCAAATTTGGAAATTAAGTCATCCAATGGAAGTTAAGGAGCTCAGCCCTAATTATTTTCAGTTCATCTTCGAAAATCTTGAAGATAAAAAGAAAGTAGCAGCAGGAACAAATTGGAGTTTCGAAAACCAGTACGTTATTCTCCGGGAATGGAAGTTCATAATATTCCTTTAAACTGGGTCAGCTCTGAAGTGGGTTTCAAAATAGGGAAAGCTTTCAAGAGTCTGAAGAATGTTGTGGTAGCATCAATTGGCAATCATGGGGGAAAACTTTTGCGGCTCCTGGTCACTCTGGATACAGAGGAGCCCATTCCTAGAATTCTCAATATCCGGTTGGGTGATCAAGTAGTTAATGTCATGTTCAAGTATGAAAAGCTTCTGAATCTCTGTCACTATTGCAGCAAAATAGGACACCTAGACCGTTCATGTGCTAGGAAGATGGAAGATGTTGCAAACAACTCGATGAAAGAGGGACAGTACGGTGACTGGTTGAAGGCTGCAGAAGGCCAAAGATGGTCTCCTGGAAATTTCTCAGGAAATAGATCCTCTCCTCCGAGGGAATCTCCCTCTATGGCTGAGAATCATACTGCTCAAGATGTATCATCTAGTCCACCTATCAACAGTCGCCATCTAATTCAGAGTACAGGGAATACCTCATCTCCAGCCAAGTATTGTTTCTATTATACAAGCCCCTATTATAGAGGAAGACATTGTGGATATCAATCTTCAGATGGTAGAATCTCCAGGCGATTAGGTGGTTGAAGAAATTGAGGTGGCCAGATAATATATTAGTTATTTTACAAGTTAGCTCTAACATGCTCATATTTAATGTTCTGGCTAAAAAATAGTTCATTAAAAGATGTGGATTATAACCCTATTGTCTTTTAGACTTAACGCTGATTAAAAAATGTGGAAAATAGATGATAACCCTATTGTTTTTTAGACTTAAACGAATAGAGCCTGCTAAAATAACTCATTTAATATTTTTGTCCCGTCCATCGCACGGGGTACGTACTAATAAGAGAATAACCATTTTCAGAAAATAGTAGCAAAAAAATCTGGGTACATTTAATGCATACCTTATTTGAAATTTTTTAAAACATATGCATTAATTGCTTTCATATACACATTTCCAAATTAGATATGATCAAAAAAATTATTTTCTTAATAATGTTATTAACATCTGCAATAATTTTATTGATATCCAATTATCTATTATAATAAACTATGATTTGAATTTTCCTGATTCATGTTGATAATATTGGTCAACATAAACATGAAAATATATTTTAAGTCTTAAGCATATTATTAAATATTTTTCACAAATGTTGACTTTCATCCTAAATTATTTATAAATAATCATAACATGTTAAATAATTTTCTCATTCTTACTAATTAGGCGAAATCAAGTTGGTGAATTAATACCGATAATATTTTTTAACCTTTATTTAATTATATAAAAATTAATAATTTTTTTCAAATTAAAATAATTTACTATTTAAGAGATAATGATCACATCATTAAATAATTTTACTAATAGTCAGATAATAAAACTAAAATATATTAACTATTTTTTATAATTTCAACATGTGATTTATTTGTATATTAGTGTCAACCATGATAATTTTTCCATAATGAATTTATTGTAAAATATATATTTATACTGCATAGTATATTAAATAAACTATAAAGCCTTAGGATGCAAATTAAAATAATCTCTTGATTATGTGAGGGTTTATTATTTGGCAATTGCTAACTCAATTTTTTTTAATTATTATGAAGAAATTAAATTCTAACAAACATGTGTGTGTATTTTTTAAACATTTATACACAAAATTATATTTTAAATTTTATTACCTAACTAAGAAGAAGAAGACTACTTCTATAATTTTTATAAATAATAATAATGACATTATATGACAACAAATATTATAATAAAATAATAATTGAGTATTATATGGTGAACAAGAATAAGTATAATTTTAATTTTTTTTTCTCATATAAGTAAATATATATTCTAAAATCAAATTTATATTAGTAACGTGTTAGCGGAATAATATATTAATTAACATAATAACGTTATGGCTAAAATAAACATCATTTATTAAAAGAAGTGGAAAATTGATGGTCCAACTTTATTGTTTTTCGTGCCTAAACGTACAAGCTCTATAGGAATACTCATTTAATAAAGGGCTGGCAACTGTTTGGTTACCGAACCGAACCGAACCGAAACATTCGATATAAGATATATTCATACCGATATCGAACTGATTACCAATCGGTTAGTGCTTGCTTGGATACAATTCAATCCTTCTTTTTACTCAAAATCTAACTTAAATTTAACTCCATCTAACTGTTATCAATATTACCATTGAAATTAAATAATATCAATTAATTATTCTCACATATTGCATAACTTTAATTCACTGTTCATCTACTCATATAAATTTAACTACTCATCACTTACAAACACCTTTATGGATCAAATTATTTTATTATTTTATTTTATATATTATTTTAATACAAACTAATATTTTCATTCAAATCTAACACAACCAACTTATTGGTAAACCAAAAAATCCAATCAAAATTTAATTTGATTTGTATCCAAGCAAGCGCTCAAAAAAACAAATAAATAATATCATAGACAAATATGTAATTAAATGTACTTCCAAATATAATTTGTCGATCGAGTGATGAATGCTCAAATTTCAATCGATCATCGATGTGATTTTTTTTTTTCGGTTGCCTCTCGTCCTCTCAATTCCTCTGTCTTCTCAGTTTTGTATAGAATCCCATCCCTTTTTTTATCCTTTATGATGTTAATTTTAATGATCTAAAGGATTATTAATTAACTTAATTTATTATATTATATATACTTATTAAAGCAAAAGAAATAAACAAATGCGTGTAAGTGGGCAACTGTGAGATTTTGTTGCTATCTACTGCATTAGTTACTTAATTTTATACTTAAGGGGGGCAAAATACTTAAGTATACATAATATTATATATTATACATATATAGTACTAATAAAAAAAAAGTTTGGGGGGACCATGGCCCCCTACCATATATTTACATTCGCCTCTGACCTTATCTTTTTTGTGTTTCTTTTGACTCTTGTCCTGTAATTCCTAAAAATTCTCTTAATATGTCTTACTAATTCTCATAAATTTATTATTTTCTACTATGCTCCTGTTTTTGATCCACTAGCTTCAAAATTTAATAGGATTCGAGTATTTTTCTTGATAGTCAAATATTAATACTCCTGATGTTTTATAACCTATATAGTTAACAAAATATGTTAGTGTCATTCCATTTATCATTGAATCATTAGTTCGAACTAATAATTTCAATTGGTTAGTCCAAGTGACTATTAAATCTTCTGCATTGATTGCACAATCTATATTTAATATTCCATTAGATAGATTTCTTTCTTTTTCTAATTATGCTGGCAGTATGTTCTTCTTTATTTTTTCTTAATGACAACTATAATCAATGTTTTATATAAAATCTCCAACACTTCTTTCTACATAATTATTCTATGAACTAGATGCTTCATTGTTATTTGTTCTAGGTCATTTAGGTGATAATAGTGGTGTCATATGAGGTTTTTGATTAGTCACATTAAATGTGAGTTCATCTTTGTTCACTATCTATTCCATAAATTATTCACTGTTTATCCTCATCATCTATTTTTGTTATTCTAGTTTCTTCAATATTACATTTTTTTAAGAATTGAGTTAAATTATCTATATCATTTATTAGAACTTGTTGGCGATTCTATTTGAATTGGTTTAAAAAAAAAATTCGTGTTTTTTTTTTCTTTTTATACTAAATCCTGTAAATTATTTTATTGATTATTTTATTTCTTCCAATTTTTCCAATGTTTCTACTTGAGTTTTCTTTATTATTTATATAAATGTTCCTATTTGATATGAGACTCTTGGTTGATCACTTTTTTTTTTCTTTTTATTTATTTAAGCCTACTTATAGTAATTAGTTATATATCCTAATATAAAAATTAATGGTATATGAGCAAATCCCCGTCCCACCACCTTCATCACTTTTATCCGGGTCAGCATATTCGCGGATCCACGACGGTGGGCCCATGAAAAATATTAGGGCCCAAATCCAAACAAATCATTTGTTTGTTTGTCGGTTCTTGATTTACTCTCTTTTATTGTATTGTATTTTATATTCTATGGTGTCGTACCGAACGAATCCTATCATCGTATGATGTGTGATTGATATCTTTCATGAGAGAAAATTACAATGCGGATCAAAGTTCATGTGATTTGTAGTTTAAATTCAACGTGGCAAAATCTGCTACACCATTTTGTGATCGTTTTGATTTGACATAATAGTTATTGATTTTGTGTTTATGGAATCATGATTTAGGAATTATATATATATAGAGAGAAGATTATATGAGAAAGGAAGATAGTGAAAGAAATAAGAATGATCTTAGATTATTGTATCAATCAAATCAATGGACATGATCAAGTCAAAACTTAATAAATCACAGTCAAACATGAGTGACATTTTTGCAAATAATTGTACACAGTATGGTCAATTATAACAATTAGACCACTAAGTGGGGGTAAATCATACATTATACACTATAAGTGGACCCCACCACTAACACCACTAATCTACCCACCCTCTCTCACACACAAACACACATCTACACACAGAAAACACCACACGACGCACACATATGAAACACACACAAGCTTGACGGAGCCTCCGCCGAACCTCAGCCGTGCCGTCGCCGGACCTCAGTCGCGCCGCGCGCCGCAAGCTTCGCCGATCACATCGCCGCTAAAACCAGCCCACCGCCGTCGATCTAGATAACTCCCCGATTCCGGTATTGTACGTAGCCGGCGTTGTCGACCTCTCCCGGCGCCTGTGTGGCCGTCCTTGCCCGGCGGCCATTTATCGGTGCCTCGCCGTCTCGTCGCGTCGCCACGGCCATCGTTCCCGTCCCTGCAGAAAGACGACGACAATCCGTGAAGAAAATGGCCGATCTGCATTTTTTTTTCAGTGCAGAGTCGCGTGCTGTGGCGGCGATATATGTTAGGCGATAAAGATGGCGGATGGGCGACCATAGCAACAATGACGAACGTCGGGAGTGAGCTCCGGATGATGTGAACGGGATTGGCCAATTGAAAATGTGTTTGGAATTGTGGAGTTACATTTTGGGAATTTGATATGTTGTAGGGGCTTGATTGTAATTTTTTAAAGTTTCATTTATTTCAATTTAATACTTGAGACAAATATGTAATATAACAAAAGTTTAATTAATGCACAATATATCATGTTTTATTATGAATATTTAGGTTTAATTTTTCGGTTAACAGAAATAACCAAAATAATTGAAATAAATTATATTAATTAATATAAATTAATATTTAGTATTTATTATTCTATATTATGTTTTGATTAAAAAAATAATATTTTATGTAAACGAAATATGTTGTGCAATCTGACAGTTATTAATGTGCAATTCGTCCAACAATATGGTGCACGGTGACGGTCTGTAATGTGCATATTGAACCAACCGAACCTTTTCTCACATATCGAGTTGAAAATGAATATAATCAGTCGATTTATTCGGTTCGGCTAACCGAAATATCATAAACAATCGAAATAATTTGTTATTTACACTAAATTTATATTTAATATGTTAATAATTTTATTTATTATTTTTATATTATTCGTGGTTGAAAAAATTCGAGTTTGGCTACTTTCGATCTCTATTGTGGAGTGTCGTGACCAAGTGCAACAAGTTGTTTTATAAAGTAGGGGTGTTCAAGGTCCAGATTGGTCTGGTTTTAGCCCAAACCATGACCAAACCGGACCTAACGGTTAATTTTTTTTCTTGTCCATAACCGGACCGGTTTTATTTTTTAACCGACCACAATCCGGACCGCATTGGACGGTTCGGTTTGCGGTTAACCGGTTAAATCCAAAACTTGTTTTGGGCCTTCAATTTTTATTTTTTTTTATTTTGGGCTTAATTTTTGTTTTTCAATTTTGGGTCCTAAAGAGATTATTTGGGCTTAAAAATTAAGAAAAACAACAATAATGTAATAAAAAGTACACAATTCGTCTCATAAGCATAAAAATGCACATTTCCTCCCATAAACATAAAAATACAAAAATGATGAAGATTAATTATGCAAACTGAACTCAAGCAAACATTCATTTTTCAGTCAGTTTATACACCTGAAATAATAAGAGCAAAGTATTCATAGTGAATGTATTGTATTTGTCGGCCATAGTGAATGACTGAGTGTATATATATATTTGTTATAGTTTTTTAATATTTACCGGTCCGGTCCGGTTAAACCGGCGGTTTGCCGCAGGTAATCCGTTAACCGGACCGGTTATTCCGGATTTTTAAAAAAATTAACCACCGGATTTTTTAACTGACCATTTAACCGATCCGCAGTCCGGATTGACGGTTTTTTCCGGTTAAAACCGGACCGTGAACACCCCTATTATAAAGTACAACGTTGTGTGTTATAAAGTGCAACGTGTTGATATATAAAGTGCACTACTGTAATTTGGGTACATTAACATGCTTGCGTTTTTTGTGTACGAATGATATGATGGATGTTAATTATTATGTAGATACAATTTTTAGATTTATGATGTGTGGCATTTTGGCGGACTATCGACATTAAGTGTGGATTGTATAGAGTGCAATATGTTGTTTTATAAAGTGCGCTGTGTATTTTTATAAAGTGCATCGTGATGATATATAAAGAGTCTTATATGATCCAAGATAAATTGCCTATATTATCATAAAAATCTGCTTAGTATTTCATTATATTTCATTTTTTATTATTATAAAAATATACTTAGTATTTTATTATTTTATTTATTTATATATATTTTTTGGTCAAAAAATATAATATTTAAATGTGTATAAAAAAATATATAAAATATAATATTTTATATATAGTTTCACAAATTTTAGATTTGCCTATGAACTAAATTGAAAATAATCAAAATTAATAAAATTGCAAAAGGCCCCTCAAAATTATCTAATTCTAAAAAAAACAAAACATAAATTAAGAAACCCAAAATTCTAATCCTAATCGGTAAATTCCTGTCGCTCACTGCCATCTCCGACTCAATTCGTCCTGCATCGGCCTCCGACAGCCATTGGTGCACTGTAGAGGAAGTTCGGACATAGTATGGCGGAGGCCAGCGATGGCGTCTGTGTGTGTGGCGAGCCGTGTGTGTGTGTCAGCGGTGGCGGTGGGCAATGATGGCGGTGAACGGACGGTGAAGGGCTGTATGTAGATTCGTGACTGTGTGTGTGTCGACGGTGGCGGAGGGCGATGGCGGCGGCGAACGGGCGGTGGAGGGCTATGTGTAGATCCGTAATTGTGTGTGTGTGTGTCGACGGTGACAGGGGGACGGTGGCAGCGGCGAGCAGTGACCCTGTGTGTGTGTCGATTTTCCGCGCGCGCGCGCATGTGTGTATATGTGTGTGTGTGTGTGTGTGTGTGAGAGAGAGAGAGAGAGAGAGAGAGAGAGAGAGAGGGGNAAAATCTTTACAATAAGTACTTTATTATATAGAAAAGTAAAATAAAAGTATCATTTATTAAAAGTTTCGAAACACTTCTATTAACATACAATCTATTGTAGACGAATTGAACTTACATCGTTATTAGGGTAAATAATTTTTTCCAACCTGTAGTATACGTCCTTTTGGGATTTTCAACCTAAAGTATTTTTTGTTGTAAAATGCAACCTGTGCTACATATATACAATTATTTGCACGCTCGACTACTTTTTGACCGTCCGATCATCCACAAAAATAGACACGTGTATGGTAATGAAAAAAATGATAAAGAAAAAAGTAAGAAAGATTATAGACTATTGGATCCATCAAGCTAATGGTTATGATCGAGTCAAAATTTAATAAGTGACTGTCAAACATGAATGACAGTCTTGTAAATAATTAAACATATCATGGTCAATTCTAAACATTTGACCACTCACTAGGGTTTAATCAAACATTACACAATACTAGTGGACCCCACCACTACCACCGCTAACCTACCCCCCCTCTCTCTCTCTCTCACACACACACACACACCTGCACACACAACCTCACGCACATAAATATCAATCACACACACACACACACACACACGTACAAATGCTCAATGGATTCGTTGCCGTAAGTCAACCGTGCCGTTGGCAAAAGCATCATCGACATGTTGTCGTCGACGTCAGACCGCTCCCTTTTATGTGGCAAAACTCTCTGATTCCAGCATTGTACGTGGCTCGTGTGGTCCTCAGTACCCGGCGACTGTATGGTCCTCGGTGCCCGCCGGTGGACTTTTAAGCTTGACAGGTCGCGCTATCGTCGGAGGTGGCGGATCTTGTCGAAGTACTCGTGCCACGTAAGTGGTAGAGGTGGTCGGTGGGACATCAATGCAACAAGCGGTGGTGTGATGTTGGCTGTGCAGGGGACAACTGTGGTTCTAGATGGGGGGCAGTGACGACAACGATGACAGCGGGAGAGACGGAGAAGCAAGAGCGCAAATATGTGTTTGTATGTGTGTCGAGGACTGTGACGGCGATGAAGCAGGGAGCTCCGGCAGTGGCTGCAGGGCGGGGAGGCTCTGGAGGGGGTGACAAACCATGGGCGGCGGAGACGTGGCGATAAATCGGCCGCCGGAAAGTGACAGAATTGTTGAGGTGTTGAGGGACTACATTTTGAAAATTTGATAATGTTCAAGGACTTGTATGCAAATTAAATAAGTTACCTTTATTTGATCAATTTATATGATATAGGTAAATTAATATATTTTATTTAATATACGGGTGTTTAACTATTATGGTTAGAAAAATATAGTTTGGCAATTTAATTAAAACTCAAAGTAATGGTTTTTAAAAAATTAAATTATTTTAGTTTTAAAAAAATTAAAATAAAAGCTTTAATATCTTTTAAATATGCTTCTTAATTCAACACCCGTGTAATACACAGGTATTGTACTAGTATTTCACTAATCCCAATCATGACTAACAATCACTTATAGATGCAAATATATATTGAATGAAAAGCCAATAATAATAATAATAATAATAATAATAATAATAATAATAATAATAATAATAAAATCAATATGATCATCGATAACCTACATATGATTTTTGAAATATTATACTAAACCTGTTGGATTTGATTTTGTAAATAAATTGTTAATTTAAATTTATTTTTTTGCATTTATGTGACAACCTGTAACTAAAAATTTAAACCAAGTAAATATTTTTGCTGTCATAGACTTATGGCATGATTGGTATGATGAAATGGAATTTCGTAGGAATGGAATGAACTGAAGAATGGAATGATTATGGGAATGGAATGAAACATGTTTTGTCGTTGATGCGTTTGATATGCAGAAAGAATATGACTGGAATGGAATGACATTATCATTTTTTATTATAAAAATAAATAAAAGCTTTTATTAAAAAATAATATTGAATTATATATAAATGTTTTTTTAATAATTAAAAATAAAATAATATATTTTTAATAATATATTTTTAATAATATATAAAAATAGATAATATATTGTTTAATAATATCAAACATAATATATTTTTAATAATATATAAAAATAAAATAATATATTTTTAAATTATATATAAAAAATAATATTCTTAAAAGTAATATATTTTTAATATATAAAAGATAATATATTTTTAATAATATATAAAAATAAAATAATATATTTTTAAATTATATATAAATACTTTTTTAAGTTTTGTTTTTATATAAGTATTTAATATATCTAATTAAAAAATAAATAAAAGTAAGTTTTCAATTTTTTTATTTGAATTTTTGTTTAAAATGATTTTATTTAATATATTTTAATCATGATTTATAATATATATTATATATTTATTTTTTATTATTATTTGTTAATTTTATTTTTTGAAAAATTGATTCCTACACACATGGGAATGAGAAAAC
>BKCP01007404.1:531835-544202 GCA_008636005.1 Striga asiatica
GCCTATAAAATCGATCAAACAAAATTTTCCAAAAAATCACACGCGCGTCCATATTTATTTAACTACAACAACTTATTACATTTTGGAAAGAATCCAAACTATAGTTTGAAAAGATTCCAAATTGATTTTCTGAAAAATCACACACCATTTTTTAAAAGTTATATCTTATCCATTATTTTTTGTACATTAACAATTGTAAATTGTTAATTTATTTAAAAAAAAATCAAAGGCAATATCTTAAGGATATATTCATCATAAAATTCAATACTCTAATTAAAAATTTTGTATCATAATTCACTGATAATACTATCTAATTACTCATTTTTTTAGGATTAATATATATTATTTTGGAAAATCCCTACAGCACAATTATGTGTAATTTTGTTAACTTTTTCATATCTTCTTACAGTTTGTAATGAATCGAATTTATATGGACTATTTAAGTCATTTTGTAAGATAAAGTCTTGAAAAATTCTGACTACACAATCATTTAGTTAACTTTTCAAAAAAAATCACTCGCAATTGGTTGTTGAAATTTATCTAACTACAATATCTTTTTAAATTTTAAGTCTTTCCGTTATTTTTGTTACGTTAAGAGTCGTAAATTGTTAATTGATTTGAAATAAATCAAACATAATATTTTGAGTTAATATTCTATCATAAATTCAATTCTCTAATTAAAATATCTTTACCACAAAATTTACCGATAATACTGCTTAATTACTAATTTTATTTTTAGCCTTAACATATTTAATAATGTCATCTAGAATGCATATATGTCACAATATTTAATTTAAATTTGTTTAAATATTTTTAAATTAATTACATAAATAAATAATATTAATGTGTATGTGTGTGTGTATGTATATATCGGTTGTTAACATAGAAATTCGAAATGACGCTAATTAAGGACATCTCAAGGAGATCAATGAGGATGATCGGGATTAAAAACTAAAGGTATGAGTCCTGCGGACTCAACCCCAAGGACACCTCGGTACCGGATAGATACCTCGGAATCAACACCTCGGTTCAGAAGACTCATCAAGGGATGTCAGATGTTAAGGTCCCGCCGAGAAACCGAGGTCATGCTGATCCGATTTCATGAATGACAAAGTGCGACGCCTGTCAATCAACTGATGGGTCGCCCATACCTTCATCATTGCCTACCTGCCAGCTTACGTCATAGCCGCCCCTATGGTGTCACTTCACATTTAATGCCGTCGTATCTCCTCAAAAGGCGTGCAGAATGTTACTATAAATAGCTACATTTAACTCGATACGAGGATCCGATCCCGACACATTAAACTCTAGCATTAAACACTTCGGTTCTCCACGAAACCGACCTCTTGTACTGCAAAACCGACTTCTTCAATACTGTTACCGACTTCAAGAAACTTGATAAAAGTTCTATTTTCTGCAACTTTTGCTGTTTTTCATATCTTAATTACGTTGTTAAAATCCGTTTATCAACATCGGTGATATGGGATATAAAGAATACTGATATGGGATACCGCACCAGATAGAGCAAACCCAATAAACCAGCCGACTAGGTCGAGCGAATCGGTTGGTCGAACATAGCCGCAGGAAGGTCGAACGGAGGTTGAGCGCCATGCAGAACAAGAAGTCCTCAAGTCGAAGAAGACGTGAGGGGTTCAAAGGGGCAATGACATGTCGAGCTAGGGCTCTCGGATAGCCTGTTGAAAACTCAACCTGAAGGTATGGTGGGTCATGTTATTGACCAAAAAAGACAACACTTATGCTCGGTAAGTGCATCATTCTACATCGACATGACTCGAGTTGGTCCACGATTAGACGATATAATAGGAAAGACTAATGGGTTAGAAGGAATATTAATAGGATAAGAACCACACGCGGATAGAGCTATGTGGCCTAACAGAACTGGACAGTTCTGGCAGTTCGAGCAGTACGAACGGGCAGTCCGGGCAACCCACCTGAGCAGTATTGAACAACAAGGTATCATCTTCCTATATAAAAGAGTGAATTATGCCCATTGACACATTACGTTCTCTATATAGTATACATACATACAACACATCATCTTTTTTGATGTGCTAACTTAAGCATCGGAGACTCTTTACTGGAAAACCCCTCCGGTGTGAAAATTTTTGCAGGTCTAAATGACATTCTACCGGTGAGGAGCTCAGATCAGGCCCAATTCCAGCGGGTCGAGGGTCTTTTTGTGTACCAAATACTAAAAGTGTTATAACTAATAACTAGTACGTACCCCGTGCGATGCACGGGTCAGAGATATTAAAAGAGTTATTTTCACACCCTTGTCCGTTTAAGTCTAAAATATAATAGGGTTATTATAAGTTTTTTTCCACATCTTTTAACCAGCGTTGTTTTTTTAAATAGTCTACTAGAATTGTTATAAAATTATATGAATTATTTTTTTATAATATGAATTTAATATCTTTTTATGATTTGATAATATAACTATAATATATTCTTAATGATATAATAATATGAGATACGGATTTACATAAATTCTATGGATTTATTCCTTAATGTTAAGATATTGAATTAGGTAGTATATGATTCACTAATTTGTAATCTGTCTTTTTATATTGAAAATAATCATGTGATTGAGTAGAGATAACAATTATCTATAAATTCCTTCATTTAAGGAATAATTTTTAAATTGGTCCAAGTGTTGAATGCAGCCCGATTTTCTTGTAACTAAAATCAGAAGAGATTTTGAATTTTAAATTTTCACTTCAAAGCCACACGTAAATTTGGATGCAGATTTTATTAAAAATTAAATGAGAAGAGATTTTGAATTTCATATTCACTTCAATATCTGTCGAAATTTTCAAAAATGAATTCAACAAAACCCATAATTTTAAGGGCATTTAATGCTACCCTATTTTATGATTTAAAATATCTAAAACTTTCTAAATATGGTGTGCAATTAATTATGAGTTGACTTTTCTTCTTACTAATTCTAGTAAATGGGATGACTTTTTATATAAGTATAGATAATAGTAATAATGACATTATATGACAATAAATTTTATAAAAAAATAATAGTTGATTATAATGAACAAAAATAAGTAAAATTATTATTTTTTTATATAAAAAAATAGATATATATGTTAAAATATTATTTATATTTAATATAAACGGTTACTAGCTAATACTATATCGTTAAAACAAAGTTTTTTTTAAAAAAATAAATTAAGAAACAAGCCTACCGTGCATCGCACGAGATACGCACTAGAAAAGTGGAACATGGCAATTTCTAAACGTAATTAGCAAAATTAAGTTTCTTGACAAGCACAAAATCACATCATATAAGCTTATGAAGCATACCATCAGACAGGTACAAAAACCTTTACCTTGTGAACATTTGCTTGGAGAATCCAATTAATGTTGAATTAATACATAACGTTTAGAGCATACTTGGATATAAATATATCCATTCAAAATTAATCTTTTTGATTACTGAGAGTTCATTAGAAAAATGTAGTATGATTAGTTGTTAATGATGTTTTCAGTATATTGAAAGAATATTTAAAATAAAATAATTAAAGTTGGTTTGATACAAAAATATAAGAAATGGTGTAAATTTATAGTTAGTTAATATTATATAAGTGGATTAATAGTGAATTAAAGTTGATGTGATGTGTAAAAATAATTGATTAATATTATTTAATTATATTAATAATATTGAAGATAATGTGGTTCAACTAAATTTTTAGTATAAATTGAATCTATTACTATATAATATAGTTAAGAAAAATTATTCAAACAATTCTAAAAAAAAAATAATTCGTTTTCTCGCTTTTTAAAGTCATTTTCCCGCTTATGTTTTTCGTTTTTTTACCATTTTCGGCAAATTTTTTTGAATATTTTCGCATGTCCCCCCATGCAATTTGGTAACCAATCAAATCGGATCGGATATTGTAGGTTAGTTATAGATAACAGAATCTATGAGATTTTAACTTCCTTAAAATATGGAAAGACCATTTCTTAATTTAAAAAAAAAAGGATAAAAATGTGTACAAATAATTTGAAAATCTTGTGGTAACATATATTGGCTAAAATCCATCACTCGCCATCCTTTTTTTAAATAATATATACTTATATATTAAATATTTTTTTCTTAAAATGTAAATTTATTCTTTTTCACGTTTTTTTTAATTTTTTTAAAAATTACATACCTATATAAATAATAAATATCATGTAATATTCATAATATCACAATATTTTACTACTAAATTTCGTTGGAATAACTATGTTTTAAAAGGAATGTATAAATTTATTCAGAGTTTCATAAAGCTTTCAAATTACAATTCAAAATTATTTCGTAAATAAAATTGAATATAAAAAACATGCTTCAATACGTGTTCACATTAGAATTCAAAAAGAATTTCTATTTTTTATTTTATTTTATTAATATGTAGACAAAATCTCAATAATATCTACAACATGATTAGCTTTCAATTTTTTTCGGTTATCTACAACATGATTAAATCAATTGATTGGATAATTGAAGTCTGGATATTTTACACACATGATTAAAAATAGCTTTCAAATCCAGCCTTTTGAAAATATTGTTTTTAATTTTTTTATAAGTAAAAATATTAGCTTTCAAATCCAGACTTTTTTTATTATTATTTTTAAAGTAAAACTATTTTTCCATAATAGCTATAAATTTTGAGAATGTGTGCAATTAGGTATAGATAAAAGAATCCAACAGATTCTAAAAAAATATAAAAACACATTTCCTTATTTAAAAATTCAAATTCAAATTTGTGAGAAAAAAAATAGGAAAAGGATACCGATTAGGTTATTCTAAATTTGATGATAATCGTAGATTCAATCCCACATCAAAATATCATTTAAAAAAATAAAGAATCTAAGAAATAACTTAAACTTCCTATGAATAAGTCATGAAATGCGGACGTTCCACTTGATTTAATATAAAATATGTTGGTTTCAAGGATATGTGCAAATACTTCATATTTCAAATTATTTACCAGAAATAATAAACAAATAAAAATCCTCCCCACAGTACTAAATACTATAATATATAACATTCATGTATTTTAAAAGAATACTAGAATTTATTTACTATATATGAAAATTTTAAAAATAATTTGAATTTTGAAATTTGAATATCATAAGCATATATTATATTTTCTTCATATAATACGGTTAGCTAAAATAAGCATGTGATAAATAAAATTTTTATCCTGATAAATAAGTAATTTTTATCCATACAATTTTGCAAATAATATTTTTTTTTTCCAACAAAAAATGTTCTCCATACGAAAATAGCATTGTTTTTTAGCTAATATATTGTCTCTATCACTTTAGAATTAGTGAAATTTGATGTTGGACGGCTAATTTTTATGGGAATTAAAGATATGTGTGATAACTTTTATTATTTTTATATTTTAAAATCTATCTATAAATTGATCTTTGTATAGCTTATAATATGCGCCCTGAATTAAACTTGGTAGAATTTTGTAAGAACAATTCACTATTTTTTAATCTAACGCTAAAATTGTGTAAGGTTCATTAATCATACTTACAATATAATATAATAGCTTTATTTAAAATAACGTAAAAAAATTAAAATTCTATAATGTGAAGTAAATTCATAGCTTTATTTTAAAATAACGTAAAAATTGTAATTCTCTAATTTGACTAATTTCATGAAATGATTATAGCATATTTCACTATTATTCTCATAGATATATTTTATTTTCATTTTAAATTTGATTTATTGATACGATGCACAAAATAATTATTCCACTTCGTATAGTCAATCTATATTTGAATGCAAATTAATGTTAAGCTTACAGTAATTTTTACCAAATATTGTAGTTATCAAGCATTATAAAATTTATCATGCTAACCAAAAGACTTAATCATCCACATGGCTTAAATGTCACAAAATCAAGTTGATTTGATAGTAACAAAATCATCAACTGACCAAAAACAACAAAATTATAAAATCTTGATGATCACTTTTATTTAAAGCTATATAACTGGATAAGCTATAATTATATCATATGAAAAGTGATTTACCTTTTCTCTACAACCCTTGCCACTCAATTCGCCGATCGAATCTCCCTCGCCGGTCGTCTGGGTCCATCGGTGGGCGACCTCCGTCGCTCATCCATGGAGATGCAGCTTTCTCCCCTTTTGCTATTCCTCTTCTGGCTCCGCGTTTCGGCCAACGGCGTCGGTTCTCCTTCCATGTGGGCCGCCGGAGATCAGGTTCAGAAGGCGAGGGGCGGGATATGGTGCTGGTCCATGGACGAGGTCGAGCTAGCTGCACTCGGTTTCGACTGGGCTGCTAGGACGCTGTTTCCCCTCTTTTTCGCACTTCTCGTCGCCGGTTGGGACTGCGCCTTTTCGCCGCCGAAGCGACGATTGGTGGTGGCCTCCTCCTGTTCGACACTCGCTGTGTCAATTGGAGGTATGCCCTCGATTTTGCTGCTTTTGTCTCGGTATTCTATTTTGTCCGTGATCGGCGGGCTTCTTGGCGAGGAGGATTTGGGGGTTCACGGTTGGTGGTCGTAGTCACTGCCGGAGCCAGGTTGTTGCTTCCGGTTAGTGCTCGGTTGATTGACTGTGTTCAGCTGTCTCGGGCTGGGTTGAGGCGTGATTGCTGCTTCTCGTGACTAGAGTGCGGGCCAGCTCTTCGGTTGGTCCTGGGGTGCAGGTTTCGTCTTGCTAGGCCTTCTGCAGTGGCGGGCGGTTATTTCCGTGCTTTGGAGCTGTCTGTGGAGTTAGTTTGTCTGTCGTAAATCTAGATGTATTTTGGCGAGGGAGGCTGCGTCCTCTATCTTGTTTTCATTTTTTTAGTTAATTGTTAGTCTGTGTCTCTATTTGTAGTGTCGTTTATTGTGTTTTTGGTTTGGGCCGTTTGGCCTCTGTGAGCCCGAGTGTCACCTTATTATCCCACTGGGATCCGACACTCGGGTATTACTCTGTTAGGGTCTTTTTAGTTGTTAGTTGTTTTAGTTGTTTTAGTTGGTTAGTTTTAGTTGTTAGTTTTATTCTAGCGTTGCTAGTTGGGGCTCTAGGCGTTCTTCTGACCTGTCCTCCCACTTTTTTAAGCTGTTGGCTGCTGTGTATTCAGTCGTTGGCTGCTGTGTATTTGCACATTTGTGCATTTTGATTTATAATATAATCTATTGTTTTGGAAAAAAAAAAGTGATTTACCTGAAATATTATTAAAATTCCCGTCTAAAATTTTCAAAGTTAGTATTTTTAGGATTTTTTTAAATGGCGCCTGAATGAAATTAGAATTTAAATTTCAAAAAAAAAAATAAAAAAAAATTGAGAAAGATATTGTGTAAATCTTAATTCTTAAAAATATGGGCAATTATTTCCTTAAATGAGTAAATCTGACACATAATAAGAAAGAATATTGAAATTCTTGCTCCCAAGAAAATCGATCAATCGTTTTCTTAATTTTTTCAGTCTAACGTGTGAATTAGGTTACAAAAATCCAGTCACTCATTTAACGAATAAAAGATTTGAATTTTTTGTAAATCTTTCCAAAAAGTCATGCCAACGTAATTGTTAAATATTTTTTTTATCCATGTTTATCTATCTACAAATCTCATATTTATTTAATAAAGAATGTTATTTTCAGAAATTAATTTTTAGTACTTCATATTGTTCAACCTAATTGATGATTTTTTTGTCCATATTTATGTAACTACAAAATCTTTCAAAGTTTAACAAAGAATCTTATATTATGTGGATTCTTGGTACCTATTTTTTGTACACATCATTTTTCATCTCATACTCAAATTACAAATGTTAATGCGAATTTTAAATATCTCATATTTATTAAATATATATATATATATATATATATAGGATGTGGTTCAAATGAGAACCAAGTCCTAGTGTGAGAACCGTGAGAACCGCTATTTTTAATTGTATGTAGTGCTATGATTAATTGTGTTTTTGTGCTATTTTTAACTAGGATGTATTTGATTAAAAATAGCAACAAAATTTTTATTAGCATTTATGAAAATGATAGCACCATGTAATATTAAAAATAGCATCATACACAATTAAAAATAGCATCAAATATGGTTCTCACGGTTCTCACACCAGACATAGTTTTTATTTGAACCAGCCCCTATATATATATATATATATTTATAGAAGCATGACGATTCATGTAATTATTTTTATCAAATTACAAATGTTAATGCGAATCTTAAATATCTCATATTTATTAAATATATATATATTTATAGAAGCATGACGATTCATGTAATTATTTTTATCATATATCATGTGTTGGATGTTATTGACTTTGTTGGAGACACTCATTATATTCAAATAAATAATATATAATTTTCTATATTTTTTAATTTATTTTGTTGCAATAATGAGATGTTAAATGTAAATAATTATGTTTAAAATAAAATTTTAAAATAGTTTTAAGTAATAAACCCATGTTTAAAATAAAATTTTAAAATAGTTTTAAGTAATAAACCCGTTCGTTCATGGGATGCACACTAGCATAAATTGAAAAGATTTATAAACAAACACCCTTTTTCATTGAGTTTCAAAATATAAAAATATTTTTTCTTGATCGATGTGAAGAAAAACCACAAGAAATCGGACATACAATGGGAGAGTGAATTACACATGAATCATTAAGAAATAAAAAGGGCGATTTAATTGCAAATAAATCTGCACCACCGGCCCTGCCATAAAATCAAGCTTCTCGAAATCCGTAGCCGCACCACAAGTCCACAACCCAAACATCGAGTTTCATATATCCCTATAAATACAAGCACTCTGTCTATCCCGCGTGTAGATACTCTATAGCTCATAGCTCACGGGTACAGCTTTTCTCTCTCCCTCTTCAGAACCCGAATAAAGCTCACAAAGGTGAAAGCCACATTCTCGGTTGTTCAGCTGCGGTTTTTTTTTTGTTTTGTTTTGTTTTGTTGTTGTTGTTGTTGTTGATTTCGAGTGTAGGTAGCTACATTTTTGCCAATGCTATTCTTGAATTTTCTGGGTTGCTTGGTAGCCGCCAAGATCGTCTTTTTTGTGTTGCTCTAATTCCATGTTTCGATCTCGATTTCGAAGAATCTTGATGCCATTTTCTCTTTTTATAAGTTCTTTTCAGCTCAGTACCCTTTTTATTTTTTATTTTTAATTTATCTGAGAGCAATCTTAAATAGGACTAGGAGCTAAAACTCAATAGTAGATGGTATCTACCTTGAAATTAAATGGAGAAGGATGCGAGATGGTCAATGTGTAAATGCTGATTTTTTATTGTATGCTAGTTGATTTATCTTGTTTTGTACAAAAGAGCATTCTCGTGTCTGTTCAGGGATTGTTGCAAAAAGGCCAGTGACTGTAAATTTATGTATATTTTGTTTTATAACCTTGTGCAAAAACCATCAATTTAATCTAAAATAATCAAGAATTCTAACTCGATAGTGGAAGCGTACCTGAATCCATAGGTGATTAAACTTAAGGATTGTGATTGAACATAGGGCTCTATCTTACACAATCCACAGATTCAGACACCACCAAATTACATAGAGCAAGAAGTCTGGGTTGAATTTAATTCCTACTTTTGGGTGACTTTTTGGTTAATTGCTTAATTATTGGTTGAGCAATTCCGAGTTAATTCTGGGCCTATTAATTAAAAATGTTAATGAGATCTGAGTCAATTCTCATTGAGAACCAGCTTGTAAGATGGTGGATGGAGGTATAAAGGTGATATCAGATATAATATTTTGGCTTATAATTGTTGTCTGGATATGCATGATTAAGAGATGCAAAACAGATCTTTTATTCTTTTTGAGGTGATGCCATACACGTTGTCTTCTCAGGGAATCTTTGTAAAAAGAAATTACTTTTGTGTTTGTTCAAGGTTCTATAAGGTTTTTAAACAATTGTTTGGAAACTTTTGTTTTCTTCTTTTATGTGCCAGTCACTGTACTTCTGTAACACTAGTATTTTACCACTCCAGCTTATTGAAATTGTATTTCCTTTCTAACTTACCATTGTTCATGGATTTTCTGTGAAAGCTTGATAAATGGGTTCGACGGCAGTTGAAGACCTGATTGAGGCTTCATCAGGGGCTCATTTCTCGGGGTTTCACTTAAAAAATCAAAGCACTTCACAAGTTGAGCAGCCAACTACTTCTGCACCTGAAAATGTCAAGCAACCTTTTGTCATAGGTAGTGCTAGCATATATCTAACCTTCTTTTGAAAGTGGCCAAATCCATTTGATGCCATGATTTTGTTGTGATATTGTTAAAAGGCTAATATTTTATAGTGGTAGCGGGTGTCGTTTTGTGTTGCCACGTGTAAAAAAAATACTTCATATTTGAGCTGAATTTGCAAATTTAGTGCTAACCCATGTTAGTATATATATATATATATATATATATATATATATATATATAGTGTCTGAAGCATTTTCGAATTACGTATGTAACACAAATTTTGATTTGAGAATAAAATTTCCACAACCAATTAAGGCGAAGAAGTGAAATGATGTCAAGATCTTCAAAGGATTTAACGATTGCCGATTATTAGTAACCACGTTTTTTAAGAAATTAGAATGACATGCTATCTTGTGCTGCCAGCCTTAATTACACTGTGTATGATGTTTTATCAATAAAATTTCAATGTAGGATTCTAATTAGCATGGATATTTGAGTTTAAGTGGGAAGTAACTTTTGGAATCTGATGGCAACCATTTTTACACACAGACTCTAGTTGATCAGGCAATTCTATGGAGGCGTGCATGGCTTAGTTACTTCTGAATATAATGAATACAGTCTAATAGACATTTTTCGATCTGTATCGGATGTCTATATGATTGGAGACGTAATTGGGTCTAGGAATGCAGTAATTTTGCAATTTCACCAATCAGATAGCATGTGATACACAAGGTTCAGAAATAATACTTCCTATTGATATCGTCAGTAAAATGCCACTATAGTTGTAAGATATTTATTTATTTTCCACATTAAATGAAGGTGCACAGCTACTATCAGGATTAAGTGAACTTCACATTTGCTGTAGGAGTAGCATTCTCTGGTTGCTGTGCATTCTTTACATTTTCCTTTTCTATATGAGCATGTATGAGCTTATAGTTCGGTGAGCTGATTGGCTGAAACTTGCATGCCATGGATGAGTTTATGAAGAAACTAGTTCTATTTTCCTGATGCAATTTTAGATTCATTGAGATCAATCCAAGTGAATGCATGAGTTATTTTAAGAATACTGCATTTTAAGTTGATATAAATGTGTTGCAGTTGGGGAGTTGTCATTTATACTCAAATGGAACCCATGACTATTCATTCAGTCTTTCCTTCTACCATTCGGGTTCAGAGTTTCACGCCGTAATATTTCTCTAATTCCTATTTGTTATAAATGCTTCATGACGATCTTGAATATTTTGCATCTCAGGGGTTGCTGGAGGTGCGGCATCTGGGAAGACTACAGTTTGTGATTTGATAATAGAACAGCTTCGTGATCAGCGTGTTGTTCTCGTTAACCAGGTATGACACTCTCTAGGATACAAAAATCATTAGTTTTCCTTTCTGTTCTTTCTTGTGAAGTGGTAGCTCTTTTCTTTTTTATTGCAATAAATTACATGTCTGCACGTACACTGAACATTTTCTGTGTTGGGTTTTTTGAAAAGTCTAACTAATTGACTTTTCCCTGTGACATCTTATCAGGATTCCTTTTATCACAGTTTGACACCGGAGGAACTTAAAAGAGTTCATGAATACAATTTTGACCATCCTGGTTAGTTTTGAGATTTTTTAGCAACTTTGTCTTCCTTAGAATTTTTCTATCTTTGTTGATTCATCAGTTTGTTAAAGATCTGTCTGCTAAAAGATGTATGGTGGCCCGTGTGTGCGTTTTGATACTGTACTTGCTTAGCACTAAATTTATGAAACATACCATTTTACTACGAACAATTTTGGTCATGTCCTGATTTTTATTTGTAAGCCTTCTCTGTTAGTGTCATTACTTTGCAGTAATTTTTTATTTATCCACGTTCATTTTTACCTTGCCATTTTATGTATATGATTAGCACAGAGTTCTGACCGTGTGTTGATTTCTTACTACCTTTGTACATGATTCTTTGGTTTTCTGGCATGTGTGAGTAAAATGGTGCTTCTTTTTTTAGTTTCATTACTAGAATTGTTTGGCACTCGCAAATTATCTAGGGTTGTTATTGGAACCGAGTTGTTGGTTTGGCTCGAGCTCAGCTCATTAACAACTTAAACGAGCCGAGATCGAACAACTAATCGAGCTCTTTTTATTATACTAGCTGAGCCGAGCTTGCTTGCAAACAACTTGGTTAGGTTTACGGTTA
>BKCP01007404.1:544247-562237 GCA_008636005.1 Striga asiatica
TGCTAAACGAGTTGAGCCAAGCGGAGCCGAGCAGAGCCTTCACAAGCTTACACGAGCTAATCTTGAGCTCACATTACTGTTGATTTATTCGAGCCAAGCTGGCACGTTTATTGAACGACCACGAGCTCAAACATGAGGTACTCGGCTTGGCTCAGCTTGAATAGCACCCTTTTCATTCTTGGAGAAAGGGTGATTAAGGTATAACAGTTCATGAAGCGCCATATGAAATTTGATTTGTTTTGTAAGGTGAAATGTGGCACCACTGGGAAATCAATATGCGTTTTTCCATTACGGTCATTGAGCAGTTCCATGCTACATTATGTTTCATTTTAATTTTATTTTTGTTCAGATGCATTCGACACAGAGCAATTATTGTGCATATTGGAGAAATTAAAACGTGGTCAGGCAGTTGACATCCCAAAATATGATTCCAAGAGCTATAAAAATGACGTGTTCCCAGCTCGAAGAGTACTTTTCCGTATACTCCTTTTGTAAATTACTCTGCTTTTATTTCAATCCATTGGTCATATTAATTCTCCTAATTTGGCAGGTAAATCCGTCAGATGTTATTATTTTAGAAGGTATTCTCATCTTCCATGATCCGCGTGTCCGGAATTCAATGAATATGAAGATATTCGTCGATACAGGTTCATTTTATTCCTTTCACTATTATTTGCTTGTTTTTAAATGTGTATTTCTACACTCAATGTCAGACGAGAAATTCATTTTCTATATCATAATTCTGAAAATTCGAGTCTGTATAGTGTAAACAATTATTGTTATAGAATCAATTTTCTTTGGGATTCTTGATGTATTAGACATAATTGATCAGCGACTTGAAAGAGCTTGCTCTAAATTCGGAACATATAATCACTTCCTAAATTTATCTTAACCAATATGAAATACCTTTACTTGGACAAGTTACTGCTATGTCTGCAATGTTAGAGCATTATTTATACGTTATCATGCACCTGTAGAAGGCGAATGTATTATGGCATTAAGTTTTCTGTTTATTGTTTCTCTTCTCTATCTCCTCGATTTTGCTGGTTTTATAACTGTGAGGGAGTGCAATCGGTGATGAGGCACTTATTGTACTTGTTTGTGTGATATTTAATAACAAAGATTTTCCAGTGCAGATGCTGATGTACGGTTGGCAAGGAGAATAAGACGTGATACAGTAGAAAAGAATCGAGATATTGGTATGGTGCTTGATCAGGTATTAAATAGCTCATTTTCCTACATTTCCATATCAAACTTCCATCAAAACAAATCTTGTGTTGTTTACGGTACCCTTTTTTATCCTTTAATTATACTGATGATGTTTTTATATGTTTTGCATCTTAATTTCTGTACTTCAAAAATTCCTTTTTCATTTTTTCTGATTCTCCATCAACTGATACATGTATGTATCTATGATCATTGGCTTTTATCTTCATGCAGTACTCAAAATTCGTAAAGCCTGCTTTTGATGATTTTATACTCCCAACCAAAAAGTATGCTGACATCATCATTCCTCGTGGTGGAGACAATGCTGTTGCAATCGACTTGATCGTCCAACATATACGAACTAAACTTGGTCAACATGACCTGTGTAAAATCTATCCTAATTTATATGTTATTCATTCAACTTTTCAGGTATTAATTCATTTCTTGCTAACTTTACGCTAGTGAGAACTTACTCTGTTTTTTCTCTGCATACTACTGTATCTTGTTATTTTAATTTCCCTCTAAATCTGATGTTTTTTGTCTTAATCCAGATACGGGGTATGCACACACTTATACGTGATTCTCAAACGACAAAGCATGATTTTGTGTTTTATTCTGATCGGTTGATCCGCTTGGTATGTGTTGTTGTTTCTATTTATGCTGCTATCCACCACCATTTTTCTTTTCCCATAAGGATGATTAGTTTGGGTGGGTTTTGCTTATTTTATGGAATTTCATGTATATTATTAGGTTGTTGAACATGGTCTTGGGCATCTGCCATTTACAGAAAAGCAGGTGATCACTCCAACTGGTAAGCCAATATGACCAGTTATTTGCTATTTGTGCTTAGATTTTTTAAGTACTATATCTTGATGAACTTGAGAAATTTTTGTCTTAGCCAGGTGTTGAGGGTGTGATTCGGATTGGATATTCAGTCATTTGGGTTTTATTTTTACATTTTAATTGGAGAAAGAAGATCAAATGGTAGAATTTATGATTTTAGAATATTAACTGACGTAATATAAAGAATAATTAGTTAATTATGATGTGATAGAAAAATAGTAAAATACTGATATGTAGTTATAAAAGTGTCAGTGGATGAATAGTAAATTTATTGATATATGTAATAACGATTGGTTTTTAAATTAAAAATTGTATTGGGAAAATTGGTGAGAGAAAAAAAAAAGTGATAATGATGAATATTGTAACTTTTTATTGATGCATGTTTATTTAGCTAGCTTTCAATTGTGCACCCTTAGGAACTGTCCTTTCCAGGTTTATGGAGTCACTGATATTGTTCTTAGGCCATCTCCAACCAAAAAACTCATATTCAAACCCATTTTGCAATAACTGTCCCATTTTGTAGTAATTCATCTTCAACTGAAAAACTCATTCTCAAACCCAAAAGAATATTCTCTTTTACATCACATTTTACAACTTTTCAATACTACCCACATATTTTACAACTTTACAAATTAAACCACACTACTATTTTAAATTCAATTTGGACTTTATGTAATAAAATTAATTATAAAATTATAATCATATACATAATAAAATCGGAGAAATAAATGCTCATTAAAAATTTTATTATCGTGATTGTGTAATGTTGTATTTAATTTCAGCCCCTGATTACTAATATTTCATTAGTGTATGTTATAATAAGGTTACTTAGATATTATTATATTTTTAATTTTATTTTTATTAGTATTATTCTCTATGCGTAAAATTTATATATTGTTATTTCATTATTGTAGGCTAATAATGTTTACTTAGATATTATTATATATTTTTTATTTCATGTATATTATATTTTTAATTTTTATTTCAAGTATATTATATTTTTAATTTTTATTTCATGTATATTATATTTTTAATTTTTAATAAGGTTACTGATATTATATTTTTAATTTCAAGTTTATTTTTATTATATTATATCTGTAAAAGAATCATATACTTTTATTTCATTAGTGTAGGCTAATAATGTATACTAACTACTAAGATATTATTGTATATGTTTACTTTCTTACTGGTATTGTTATCTGTGTGTTAAAAAATTTAAACAAAGTAGTTTGCTCGTAACGGGATTTCTTATGTTGTTTAATTTATTTTAATGTTAATAAATCATTAAGTCCGAGATTATATAAAAAATCTAAATATATAAGCTATATGCTATTTTGTTAAGGGGTTACGTTACAATTTTTAAAAATAAATGCGTTTGTGAACAGTAATACGCAAATATGCGTCCAGGATAGAGAGAAATTGAGCACAAACGCATTTTGCGTCTCTGTTTTGGTATCGGTAACACTTTTATGCATTTGGGTATGAGTTTGAGTATCGGTAGGACTCGGTGTTAGTGATCGAGCACTATTATGTCAACTTGTTTGGTTAAAGAAAACTCAGAGCAGTAATTATTTTTATTTTATTGGTCTCTTATTGCAGGATCTGTTTACACTGGAGTAGACTTCTGTAAGAGATTATGTGGTGTCTCTGTAATCAGAAGGTGAAAACAGAGAAAAATTTATTTCTTGGTTTTCTATTTTCTGAGACCTTGATTTTTTATTTTTTAATTTTGGTCTTTGAATTATTCAAATAAAAAAAATCAGTGGTGAAAGCATGGAGAATGCCTTACGAGCATGTTGCAAAGGAATTAAAATTGGAAAAATTCTTATTCATAGAGAAGGCGACAATGGTCAACAGGTTAGCATAATCAGCTCATAGTAGTATGTGACTCCATTTCCATTCTTTACTTTGATTTTAATTCCTAAAATTTATGTGGCAGCTGATCTATGAAAAGTTGCCAACAGACATCTCAGATAGACATGTACTATTGTTGGATCCGATCCTGGGCACAGGTCAGCCTATTCAATTTTTGGCAAAATTCACCCTTTGAACTAGTTTTTGTGTTAGTATGCCCATGTAATGAACTAGTTTTTTCAAAATGGCTCAATTAAATTCTAGTGCTTCTTCTATTAGTGAAGTTTCTAGAAAAAAAAAAATATATCAAACGGCGCAATGTACCTTGGGTCGCTACGGAAACAGCCTCCTTGTATAATTACAAGGGTAAGGTCTGCGTACAACTGACCCCCCAGACCCCAACCTGTTGGGGAATATATTGGGTATGTTGTTGTTGTTGTTGTTGTTGTAATGGATTTGTATCATCATTCAATATTAGACACCCTTCAAACATGTTTCTGTTTTACAAATTGCACCTAATTAGGGGATAATTTTTTAGGGCACTGGTAATACCACTGTGGAGTACTTCTAAACTTAAATATTAATTGATTATTTTGTAATTAAGNGTCACTGTGAATTTGTATCTTCAGGCAATTCAGCAGTTCAAGCTATTTCCCTACTTATCAAGAAGGGTGTGCCCGAGTCCAACATCATATTCCTCAACCTCATTTCTGTATGTATAATATTTGTTAAAAGTAAAACAATTTCCGCTTTTGCTCTTTTCTTATGCTCCTTTCCAAAATTCTTATGCTCCTTCAGGCACCTCAAGGAGTCCATACGGTGTGCAAATGTTTCCCACGTGTAAAGATAGTGACCTCTGAGATTGAAATTGGCTTGAACGAAGATTACCGTGTTATCCCTGGTATGGGCGAATTTGGTGACCGGTACTTTGGCACAGATGACGATTGAACCACAAAAAGTTTATGAATATGAAACACATTCATTTGTTCCAGGCAATACAAAAACTCGGTCCTCAATTTTGCAAAAATAAGATATTAAATTTTCATTCACAAAATGCAGAGAACTTTCATATTTGAAACGATTTTGACTATATATGTCCACCTCTTTACACGAGGTCATATGAACAGTGTCAAATTGGTGAATTAGCTCTCAATGATTTGTTTAACTTGATGCAAGTGATGTTTGTCTTTATGTGATAGAGGTTGTGTTGGCTGGGCTTCTTCAAGTTTGAAAGGTTCATGAATGAATTAACTTTGGGATGGGCATAATTGTGTTACATGACAACACAATTTTGCGGAAATTACAATTCTGGCGTATCATATATGAAATAAATATCAAAGAAAGAGGAATCTTGAAATACTGGAGTAAGCCAGATTAGTGAAAAAGGATATTTTAAATCTTTTCGCACTTGATAAATTCATTTCTATGTGCATCTCCAGAAATAATTGGTCAAAAGGATATTCTGCATCTTTTTGCACTAGATAAATTCATTTCTGTGTGCATCTCCAGAAATAATTACTCCTACATGATATATAGTATACATATATATATGTACAAAATTTCATTCGGACCAACTATTTTGCTTGGTAAAACAAGAGCCAACTCTAGACCAGAACAAATGAAAAGAAAAGTGAAGAAAAATACTCTTTCATCTCTTTGTTTTGCAGCTATGCGAGAGCATAACACCATTAGGCGGACTCGTCATCTCTATCCAGCATTTCCCATGCAACCAGTAAGAATAATGAACCAAACCCATGTTAGCTCTCACTCTAAAATTCCCTTTTATGTCGTAAACTACTCTGTTCCTCGACTCTTGCTTCTGAAGGTGAAGAGCAAGATTTGGCGGCAAATAGACCAAGCTCGACAGCAGATGAACCGGGATCAGCCTTACCTCACCTGGCCTCTGACTAAAGGGTCGAATCACTTGAGTCGCTATTAGATTTTCCAAAAAGTACAACTCGATATCAAGATACTCGAAATTGATCTCAAGCTTTTTGTTCGGGTTGGAAAAATTCGCGATAACTGTCAAGTCGTTGTTTAGAAATTGCAAAGAGTCGAAGTAGATGACGCTAAGGCTGGCTGCTTGGGTGTCGAAAACGGGATTTTTGGGCTTGATTGCTACAAACACGATTATAGTCGTGATTCCAAAGAAAATTAAGAGGAGGCTAAACACCAAGCATAGGATGGCGAGGAACCATATGAGTGGATTTGTTTTTCTAGGTTGTCTGAGAATAGGCTGATGATGATCTCTTGCTCTGAGCTTGGTGATGACTAGAGCATTTTCGGATGTTGAGTTTTGGTGATTTGTATTGGATTTTTTTGATGGGATTATCTGAAAAGGAGATGGTTTTGATTGCTCGAGTGGAGAAGGGATGTATGGTGGTGGTGGGGGAAGAGGATGCATTTTGTTTAGTTTGGGGGGGAAAATGATAAACCAGAAAATGATAATCTTGAGTATGAAGTATGAAGAATGAGAAGGTAAATGGATGAAATTGTTGTTATTTAAATAATGTTGGGAGTGGATTAAGGGCAAAGCAAAAAAAGAGGAAAAACAAGAAAAAAAGGAAAAAGAGAGAAAAGAACCTTTTGAAGGTTAGTGGGAGCCAATTAGTTCTTTAAAAGAAAAAAAGCAAAAGCATGTGGATCTTAGTATGGATGTAAGGATTTGAATTGTGGTCTGCTTTTTGTTGTTGAACGAAGAGAACACTACAAAATGTAACTAGTGAGGACTTGACCTGTCGAAAATAATCTCATAGTCCATCCATCCATATTTGCTACCACCTTTTTGGTGTTTTTATTTTAATGCTTACTCGCTAAGAAAGTACCTGAGTGGTGGATATTGGGGACATTGAGATTAAATGGGCTTTCACTAGAAATACCAAAATGGGTCGGCTGGCCTGCCCCGCCATCTTGACAACCCTATAATAGGGCGTCCAGCTCAACCCCACCACGTGTCGCAAGCTAGGTGGGCCTCGGAGCATAAGCATTATGTCAAAAATGGGAAAAAAAATTATTGAGATCAACATAAATATGACGAAAAATTTTAGATTTCAAAGACAAAAAAAGAATAAAATAGAAAAATCTATGGTAGAAAAATCTATGGTATTCAAAAATAGTTGGAGAGCTGAGTATCATGCTGCCTAGATCGGCCTGTGTCGAGGACTAAAGTTGTTGCTCTTGCTAGGAGGAGCCGGACCAACGGGGGAACTATACTAGAGATGTTCAAGGTGGTGAAGATGAACAACGAGTACAATGCCATCTTGGGACGAACCGCATTATACAACCTAAAGGCAGTCGTATCCATTTTCCACTATTCGGTTAAGTTCCCCACCACGGACGAAATGGGAGTGTACTATGGCGATTAGAGGGAAGCAAGAAAATGTGCCATGGCAATTCCATCGCTGGAAATCCATACAGTTATGGCCGCAAGCAAGGATCAAAGTTCCGAGGAGAAGCCGAACACCGAGTCTGATGAGTCAACCAAACAGAGGAAGCAGATATCGTCCGGATGCACAACAGCTACGAACTACCTTGTCCCGAGCAGACAAGGGCAAGCCAAAAGGAGCGGACTGGACGACCACCAGAGTTTGAATGACCCGATTGAAGAGGTCCAAGGAAGCCGAGACTGCTAGAAGAGACAGAGAGGAGTTGGGCGAACTACCCGAAGAAGAAGAAGAACTTTCGCTACCTGTGCGCCCAGTAGCAGCTGACGACCTCCTGCCGAATGGAGAATAAGCAAGGGAGAGCGCACAGGACGAGGCGAAAGTTCTGGACGACGAAGATCGGACGGCCGACAGATGCTGCAGACCGGGGAAAGAACCGATGGAAGAGAAAGACGAGCTGGATCCGAGAGATTCATTCAAAGGCAAGAAGGCCGACCGCGGCGAACCGAGCGAGGATGCCGAAACTATCTATCTGGACGTGCCCCATTGCACCAAGCAGTTGCGCATAGGGAGGAATCTCCAAGAACCCGTCCGATCCGAACCCCGTACAGACTACAGAGGCCCCAGGTTCGGGTTACACGGATACAGTTGGCCTTGACCGTGTGGCCCAAAGTTGTCACAATTCTGTTGGTTCCGCGGAATTTATGGCGTACAAGAGACGTTTCACCTTTTTGCATCTCTTCAGATTTGAATCATTGTGCCCCTTTAACACTAAATTCGAGACTTATAAATACCGATACTCCCATTTTGAAAATTGACTCATTCAATTTGGTGAGGAGCTGTGAGAAGTGCCAGACGTTCGCCCCGAATCTAAAGCAGCCGGCCTAACCGCTCATGTCAATTTTCAATCTGTTGTTGTTCGCTAAATGGGAATAGATCTGATTGGTTCGCTACCAACAGGAAAAGAAGGAGTCAAATACGTGGTGGTGGCAGTTGACTACTTCACTAAATGGGCGGAAGCAGAGCCCCTGGCCACTATCACCGAACAAAAAGATGATAGATTTCTTGTGGAAATCAATTGTTTGCCGCTTTGGTATACCACACTCGGTAGTGACCGATAACGGACGACAGTTTGAGGGTAAGAGGTTCGACACGTTTTGCAAAGAACTCGGAATCCGGCATCACTTTTCCACCCCCTATCATCCGCACTCGAAACATCAGGTGGAAACTATTAACAAAATCATTAAACAAGGATTAAAGCTACGCTTTGAAAACTCAAAAGGGTCTGGTCGGAAGAGCTATCGATTGTATTGTGGTTATATCGGATCACAACAAGATCGACGACTGGAGAAACACCGTTTTTGTTAGCATACGGTTCAGAGGCGATGGTTCCGGTCGAAATCGGATAAAAAACTTACCGAGTGGAAAATTTTGAAGAAAAGGCCAATGTCGAGGGAATAAGGACAAATCTTGATCTGATCGAAGAGCTACAGTGTCACGCCAAACTGAAAAATGCGACTTATAAACGGGTGACAGAAAGGCATTTTAACACTAGGGTCAAATCGCGACTCTACAAGCCGGGGGATTTCATATTAAAGAGAGTGATGGGACCGGACCCGGTCCCTCTAAAACCAAAATGGGAAGGCCCATATGTGGTGGACGCCGTACTCAGAAATGGGGCCTACCGACTGAAGTATTTAGACGACACCCCCCTGATGTATCCGTGGAATGTGATGTATTTGGAGAAGTATTATCAATAAAGCGTGTCGATTGTTTCTACTTCAAGGCAAAAAATGAATAAAACCCTATAATGGTAACGACCGGACAACGTTGTCTGACGAAAAATGAATAAAACCCTATAAGGGCAAACGACCGGACAGAGGGCCAGGTGGTCATTAGGCGCTGGAACTCGAGTTCGCTTTTGGTGGGAGAATTGGTTGAATTGTTGTGAGCCCTTAATCAACCGTGTGCGTGGAGTCATACCCGAGGAGCAATTGACGTGGACTGTTTCGATATATGTAAATGAACAGGGACAATGGGATTGGCAGAGGTTTTCGTCCGGGTTGCAGCCATCGGACCTCCTCCGTATCTCCGCTATCCTGCCTACTCAAGCGGGGGCTGGCCATGACAAGTTGTTTTGGGGCTGGTCCACTAAAGACCAGGTTACGACTTGTTCAGCTTAAACCTCCTTGACATAAGCTCCTTGACACAAGCGGTTTGTGACGCACAACACAGGCTGTGGACGATGATATGGAGATGGGTCGGGCCACAGGGAATTCGTTAGTTCTTATGCCTAGTCGCGAAGGAAAGGCTCTTGACAAATGTTGAGCGACATAGGCGCCACCTGGCGGATAGCCAGTTATGCGAGCTCTGTAGATCTCACCTTGAGACGACACTTCACGTGTTACGCAACTGTGATTTTTCCGAACCAATTTTGGAAGAAGTTGGTGCCTCGTTCTTGTTGGGGAGTATTTTTTGGCATGGAACTAGATAAGTGGTTTGAAACAAACTTGTCTAATCAGCTAAATATCCTAGATGAGAGTTGGGATTGCTTGTTTGGCGTCAGCCTGTGGCGTCTATGGCAAGGGCAGAGTAACTTCATCTTTAATGGCATTGCCCCTTTGGTGGACGGTAAGTTAATTGAAGTCCAAAATTATGTTGGCATTTTTCAACAAGCGCTCCAGCCTTCTGAAACTCGGGCACAGTAGAACCCAACGCTTAGATCGCATGATTTGTTGGGAACCTCCGATGGAGGGGTGGATAAAGTGCAATTCCGACGGAGCTTTTAACACGTCCACGGGCATGGCGAGTGGTGGTGGCCTCCTGCGTGACCATAATGGTAGATTTGTAGGTGGATTTGGGATTCCGCCAAGTTCTAGCTGATGTAGATAGCAAAGCGGTGGTTGATATGGTGAATGGGCAGGCTGATGAGGATGGAGTCCACAGTAGCATAGTTCGGGCTATAAAGGAGTTGCCGAGCCAGGAATGGATTGTGGAAATAAGGCATGTTTACCGAGAATCAAACTTCTCGGTGGATTACTTGGCTTCACTAGCGACTACTAGTCCCGGAGGATTACAATGCCTCGAGTTCCCGCCAGCTGGGCTGAAGCCATGGCTCGAGCACGACTTTGTCGGGCTAGCATACCCACGCAGGATAGCTTCATCTTCCCTCTCTTCGTACCAAAAAAAAAAAAAGAAAAAAAAAAATTATGTAACAAAATGCAAATGGCAACTTTGATGACTGAATGATTGAAGGATGTGAAATGATGGTGGTATCAGATAGTAACCAAATAAAATCATAACTGTTTGAGTTACTTTACAACACACACATCTCTGAATCCATATATGCTGGATTGATGAATTAATTCGGCTTGATATAACTCATGTATTTAAGAAGAAAGTGCAAATGCAGTCAGCATCACAGAATACACAGAAGAAAGTGCAAATTCACCTTACATTTTTTTTTGTTCGTTTATCTTCAACAGAAATTGTGTATAACACTCACTGAAACCAAGCGAAAACATCAGCATCGCAGAATACCCAAATACTTCAACAAGAGAAGACAACATCCTCTAAACAAACGTATATTATAAAATTTAAGATAGCATCAAAATCCCACACAAATCCCCCTTACCTAATTGCCCATTGGACCCATACAAAATTCACACCATCCAGAACCCTAACCCTTCGAGATGCCTAACCTCCGAAGCCGTACAGCGTGCGGCCCTGCCTCTTGAGAGCGTACACCACGTCCATCGCCGTCACCGTCTTCCGGCGGGCGTGCTCGGTGTAGGTGACGGCGTCACGGATAACGTTCTCCAGGAAGATCTTGAGGACGCCGCGGGTCTCCTCATAGATGAGACCGCTGATACGCTTCACTCCACCGCGACGGGCCAGGCGGCGGATAGCAGGCTTGGTGATGCCTTGGATGTTGTCCCTCAGAACCTTCCTGTGCCGCTTGGCTCCACCCTTTCCCAGTCCCTTGCCGCCTTTTCCCCTTCCCGACATTTTATTTTTCTGTTAAGAAAATTTGTAGAAATTCTTCAGCTGATTTTTCGGTTCTACGATAAGGGAAAATGGATGACTTTGACGGTAATTATATGTGGAGGTCCTAGGGATGAGGATGCTCGAGGGCCGTTAGATTCAGCACGCTATCTACGGTTATGGATGGCGATCCGCGTCATTATGTGAAAGTGATGAGAGTCCGTTGAGTTAAGTAATCGACGGTTTCAGATTAGTTTAAACTCATCGACGAAGATCGAGCAAAGGTGCATTATGCATTGGAAAATGTGGAGTAGAGAAATTATATTATATGTTAGACAATAGTGTGTGTAATAGTATTTCACGTTGTGGAATTCACTTCCTATTTATTCTTTATTTGTTATGTAAATTATTGAGATCTATTAAGGGGTGATTGTTTATGGATTCAACTAGTTTTTATTTGGTTTATTTTTTAATTATATTTAATTTTTAAAAAATTTGGTATGGTTAGTTATTAGTTGATATATTAAAATAATATTTAAATAAAATAATTAAAGTTGATTTGATATAAAGTAGGAAAAAAATGATTGGAAGTGATGAATAGTGAATTACAATTGATGTGGTGTGTAAGAATGATTGGTTGATATTATTTAATTATATTGATAATATTAGAAATAGTGGAGTTGGGTTAAAATTGAGTTAAATTTGAGTTTTGATTGGTTTTTTCACTATTGAAACTATATCCAATCGCCCCCTAAATAATTTCGATTTGAATAGTCAATTCTACTTGGATTTTTGGAATTTTCTGACATTTTCCTCTGGGTACCTTAAAAAGTATCCAGAGGATTTTCGACATAGTTGGACGTTCAAGTTAGTTCATATATTGTTTATAATGTATGTACGATAATGAATAGATATGGCAACAGTTCTAGGGGTGGTATCGGTTCGGTTACCGAACCGATAAGCGTGTATCGATACCGTACCGATAATGTCGGTAACTTCGGAATGCAAAACCGATACCGAATCGATTAAAGTCGGTTATCGAAAATTCAGTAACTGAAAAATCGGTTCGGTTTCGGTTCGGTATCCGTTTTATACCCAAAAAATCGAACCAATTTTGAGCACAAAAAAAAAAATTGCTAGTGTTTGCTTTTCTCGTCATTTTTGTAATTTTTTTCACTTCTTTCTAATTAAATACACACAAAAGACTCACAAATCCATTGAAGGATTAAAAAGCTTAAATTTAACGTATAGAAGTTAGTTTATATATTATTAGATTATGGTTTTTGTGGTAAACGCAATTAATAAAACAATATATTGTTAACATGCAAGAAATAAATTTGTGATACAACTTCAACTAACTTATCTAGTAACGGTGGCACGAGAATAGACTACAGTAACGGTAGCATGCATCTTATTTAGAAGAAGTGAGACTGGTAAACCAATAATGTTCCGATTAGAAGGTGAATGAGACGATAAGTAATGGTATTTTTCTCATCATTTTGAGATTTAGGTAGGATTGAACCCTTATTTCAATTTTTGAACACTACTAATCATTGTTTTAATATTTAAAAAAATATCTTTGTTTTATTTTTTTTTACCCTTATCGGTTCGGTATCAGTTTTGCCGAACTCTTATGGGTTCAAATCGATACCGTACCGATAGTGATTCGGTAACCGATAGTTGATTACCGTTACAAGCGGTTCGGTATGGTTCGGTTTATTTTCTCGTCGGTTTGGTTTGGTTCGGTTCCGTTTCTGGTTTTCGGTTAAAAAATGTCAGCCCTAAACAGTTCGACCTGGAAGCCAACGGGTTCGGGTCGGGCCAAAACCCTTTGACTACGGATCTTCAACCGACTCAAAGTTTTACTCGAGCCGGTCCAGTTCAACTTTAAAAAAAAAAAGGGAATCGCCGATCCGTCGGCCGGCGAAAGAACCTTTTTTCAAAATTTAAATGTAAAAAAAATAAATTTTTTTCTCAGTTGTTGAATCGTTTTGACCGTTGAGATTCAACGATCTGGATTTCTTTTATATGGTTACGGGTTGGACCAGTTAAGACCCAGAACGGTGGCGTTAAACGGTCAAACTTTTTAAATCGGCCATTGGATTATTCTTACCGTTGATATCCAACGGTTAGGATGCAGCTGAAACGTTTGAACCGTTTGTTCGACCCTGTAGGGGTTGTTCCCGAGTAAAAAAAATCTACAATAACACCCTCCCCTCACTTCTTTTTTACACCAATATTATTCTTGCTATAATCTCTCCTCAATAATGTCTCATTTCTCTCATTTATTCTATAAGTGTTATGTTTTTTTTATAAATACTATTTAAGTTAAAAAAAATGTGGAGTTCTCTTGGAGGACGGCCACCGAAGTGAATAAATGCAACATACAAGGGAGATTCAACGCATCTTTAAAACTATTGATGATAACCATGATGGCTTCGAGTTTCAGGACTTGGAGTCGGGTGACGATCCTAAAGTAGGTCAACAGATGGCCGCCAGACCCTGGATTGGGGGTTGACAATTGACACCCGATATATTTACAAGGCTTTTACGAAGGCGCCTGATACGAAAAATTGTGATAAGCATTTTATATGTATTTGCAACTACTGTCCGCCCAGCGCTAAGAAGAGCTACCCCTTCAAAACTGACAATGGGTACGGAACCACGCAGCGACACGTACAGACCTATCATTCAGCTGAAATCGAACGATCCAAATCCAATTCTCGAGAATTAGCGTTTCACTTGCGGCTAGATCTGTCGGAACATGTTCTTATTCTTTATTTCAATACATTGATGCAAACCGTAGACGTCATCTAGCTAAATTTGTTTATGATTTATCTCTTTCTTTAGGTTTTGATGATTCTGACTTATATGAAAAATTTTCAAATGGCTTTAAATTCATCTCTTTTTTAAGTTTTGGTGATTCAGATTTATAAGAAAAATTTACTCAAATGGCTTTAAACCCGATTGCGTCTTGGATTCTACGTACTACTCTCACCCGTGATTTCAAAATATAGTGGGAGAGAAAAAAATAATTTTGGCATAAACATTTGAAGTCTAAATTAAAGAGTTTCTATTTATTGTAATATTTGATTCGATCATTGGCATGATAATCATTATATGGGAATTACTTGTCAATGAGTAGATGATAGTTTTTGCAATACAAAAACGTTTAATTGCTTACGCGGGATTTAACAACTGTCACACTCTGCTAATATCACTCGTTTAACTGCACATATGTTGAATGCTTATATAATTGGTCATAAACTTTTTTTCCATTTCTTTTGATAATGCTAGTGCTAATACTACTTCTTTGACTGAGCATAGAGAAATTTTTCCTCCTCTTGTTGGTGGATTTTTTTTTTCATATTCGGTGTATGTGTCATGTCTTTAATCTTTGTGTTAAGTCGGGTTACAATACTTTGAGAGAGTTGGTCACACTCGTTAGGGAGGCCGTTATATACTTGCAGCCGCGTCAAAAAATGAAAAAATGGGGAAAACATTGTAAAGAAAATAATGTTGTACCCAAAAAATTCCAATAAGACGTTTCTACCCAAAAAATTCAATAAACAAAAACATGTGAATTTTCCTATTAATCAGAGACTTTTTTAAGAGTTCTGAGCATCGTGATTGGTTACTTCGGAAAATTGGGAGAAATGTATAACTCTTATTCAACTTTTAGGAGCATTTCAAATTGTTACTAACATACTTTCTAGGGTTAATTATTATCCTACTGCTTAACTTGTCATTGCTCATTGTGTAGCCTAATGTGGGATTTAGAGATATCTTTGTTAGTTGTCCTTATAAACATCGTGACCTTATTAATTATATGTTTCTAAAATGCTAAAAATATTATTTTTACATTCTCAATACAGTGGGATGTTGTTAGATCCATCACTATGTGAAAATGATTGTTCAACCAACTCAACACTTATTATGAACTTATATATTGTTGATATTCGAGCTAAATGACGCAATTAGCAAAATCCGCACTTCAATCCTGATCCCAGGTCGGTAGGTATGCTACAAACCCTAGGTGGGCGGATCAGGCCCAGGAACTAGATCGGTAACATTATTCTGGCGAGGGACCATATGGCATCAAACGGACTGATCGGAATGGGCCGAGGGCAAAAGTAATAAAATAAGCATTGCATGCGCCCAAATGATAACAAATGGGACGTCACCGCCTTAGTCCTACAAGGCTATCGATTCTAGCTGCCTAGAGCCTAGCGCCACAATAAATGCGCTCCATACTAATTTAATGCTTGATAGTGACCCAGTGAACGTAACCGCATGTCCATTACTATAAATACCGTACGAGTATTTGAGGAATCGAAGGAAAAATTAGTGTCTTTTCTTGTGAGGCGCGAAATCGAGTTAGAAATTGATGAATCGTGCTGCAGCTTAAAGGTTTGAGCTGTAATTTGATGAATTGTATTAGAGAATGCATCTCCGATTGGATGTGCGCTCTGCCAGGACACATAACGAGTTAAAAGGAAAGGACTGAAAAACGCGGCGGCATAGGAACCACGGGACCCCCTATTAGAAGGATTCGAGATGTAATTTGATGAATCGTGCTGCAATCTGAGAAATTGAGCTTCAATTTGAGGAACCGAAGGAACATTTAGGACTTTTTTCTCAGATGCAAAAATGGGGAAAAACAAAATGGAGTAAATGAAACCCTAAATTCGATGTTAGTTAGGTTCGTTCACTACTTAACGGAAAATTGACGGAGAATTGACGGTCGGGTACTAACGTTGCTAACGGTTCCATACTATGGGTACTGAAATTGCCATAGTGTGAAAGGTGAGTACTGACTTCAAAATGGTCCATAGTTTGGGTATGAAAATTGCAATTCACCCATTATTATATTTACAACCGAATTATATTATACGAATTTGTATTAGCATGCTTACACAAATTTACTATTGTAGGGCGGTCGAATTACTTGTATTATTCTATTGTTAATATTTTCACTTTCATCAATGATTTAGAGAATGATGATTCTTTGTATACCATTAAAAACTATTAAGAAGAGAGCAATATCAGTCTATACAAATCAAATATTGTCACACGGAGAATCATCATTCGCGGGCAAAAATGTTATGTAAAAGGAAGAGTTCTATAATTTATGAATTTTTGATATTTTTTTTTATTGTCATTATGAATATTTTATTAAAAAAACTATATTAAATCTACCTTTCAATAATATGTGATTTTTATATTTTGTATCTTTTTTATAGCCGAAATGAGATATCTAATTATAATAATTATATTTTAACAAAAGTTTTAAAAAAAGTGTAAAGGAAAAAGATGTTCCGTGGATCACTTACTAGTGTTTCATACGGAAATGCTCCCATACTCACGGTGAGCACATGTTAATATATTAAAAAAAAATACATAATCAATGTGTGAATGCCACATAAACAATAGACATATTAACATGTGCCCACTGTGGACATAGGAGCATTTTCCGTATTTCATAATATAATTATCATTTATATCTTGAAATTAACTAGTTCGTAACCCGTGCGATGCACGGAATGTAAAATGTGGAAGAATAATATAATCTCACGTGCATTAGGATCGAAATTGAAATCATTAAAATACATTGGAACATTGTTGAATCATAAAAAGTTCGGTAACAATCATAAATTATTAAAAACCTCCTTATACACAACATTATGAGTTTAATTATTTGGTAACTCCTCATTATCACAAACTAATATTTTCAACCCCCTTCTATTGTTTTCACGCGAAGCAGCAACATATAATTGGCAGTGACTAAAAACGGGTTTATTCAGGAAAAGACCAACGTGCGATAAAAAAAGAGTTTTTAAAAAAAGAGTTTTTAAAAATTGAAAAGTCAAGTCAATCAGTTCAGATTAATTAAAGGTCAAAGAATATCCGCTCCTTGAAATAAAGACGTGTGCTATCATTAACCAAATATCCGGTTATTGATATAGAGTGGTTACAAAAAAATAGAACGCGATAAGGACGCTTCATGGAAATCTCAATAGGATAAGGTCATAACAGATCGCTATACATTTTAACGATAAAAGCTCATATGGAATGATTTAATTAGATGTGTGAAAATGACATAATTAATGAGAAGTGTGAAAATGACATAATTAATGAGAAGTGTGAAAAGAACCAAAACTTACCGGTTTTGAAAAATATTTAATGCAAATCCAACATTGACCATAAGTTAACCTACTATTTTGGATAAATGTTAATTCTTATTATATAAGTATAGATTAGTTAATCAGCCTCCAATTTGGCTCCATGCTGCTATTGGATCCCCTTGGCGGATTTTATATTTGTGAAAATTAAGATGCGTCAATCAACCAAATAATATAATTACCAAAAAAAAATAAAAAAAAAAAAAATATAATAAAATAATAATAATAATAATAAAATGACGAGAGAAAAAAGAACATGGGCTTTGTTCATTTGTTGGTCTCAATTAAGACACCCGCATTATCTGGAGAGAGAAAGACCTTTCTTCTTCATCCTAAAGTTATGTTCTTAATGTAAACGATTCACGCGATTTAGGTGTTACCAGAAACATTAGAAAACCAATCTTGTCCTGTATTGGTGGCCTTCAGATTTCTGAAAGAGGAAGAAAGGATTCCTGTAATCTCCATCAGTTTGTTAGCCTGCAAATCTTCCCTAATACGTATGCCGCCCTTCCGGGGCCGCCTAAAGTAATCAATCAAA
>BKCP01007404.1:563464-576228 GCA_008636005.1 Striga asiatica
CATGGTCTGGACTCTGGAGACTGCAGTATGAAAAGCGGCGTGTCATTGAGGAATTTGCATTTGAATTGTAGGAGATAACAAGGAAGATGAGGAAAAAAAAAAGTGTTGCACTGTTATGCGCGGCAGCTTTTGGAGTGTGTTGCTTGCCGCATATTTGTTGCAGCGTACGATTGCTGTGTAAAAACTAAAAAAATGGAACCTGATTTCCTAGTTATAAAAGAGATGTCATTTTATACAACCACATGGCCAGCTAGCCTAGGCTCAGATAAGGTCTAAACAAAATAGAAAAGAAACTAACCACGACTCTATAAGTGAAATGCGAGACTAATTAACCAAAACAAAATAAAAGGAAACAAAACTTCAACAGGACGTCGTTCACTCGTTCTTGCATGCAGGGATAGAACACAAATGCCCAACTTAACCATGAGACGACGAACATTTACCTCCAAGCGCCTTACTACGCCTTAGTGAGCAAATCAGCAGGTTGACAAAGAGAAGAGATGTGCTGCGGCAAATGAACCTCTCTTTATACTTATTGCACACAACGTGCCAATCTATATCAAGATGCTTAGTGCGATTATGAAAAACTGGTGATATGAGATACTACACAAGGTAGAGCAAACCCAATAAACCAGCTGACCAGGCCGAGCGAACTGGCTAGTCGAACAGAGCCGCAGAAAGGTTGAATGGAAGTCGAGCGCCAGTGCAAAACAAGGAGTCTGCTTGTCAAAGAAAACGTGAGAGTTCAAATGGACAATGACAGGTCGAGCTAGAGCCCTCGGATGGCCTGTTGGAAACTCGACCTGTTTTTATCTCTTTTTCTTTTGCGGTTGCGCCTCTGGACACCTCAAAGGTCAGAACTGACATGGACTCCTCGTCCATAACGTGCTGCTGAGCTCGATATTGGAATTCTTGGTAGGTGGTCGGCTTGTTCTGACATAACAACCATTTAAACATCGAGCTCGATTTCAGGCCCGAGTACACCAACACCAATAACATCTCCTGTGGCACGACTCCATGTTTTGAACTTGTTCGTTGAAACAACCAACATATCCTTCAGGATCTCGTTGGCCCCTTGGACAATGTTCGTGATTGATTCCTTCGGGATCATACAGATTTGGGATCCGATAAAGCGAGATCGGAAAGCCGACCTCTAGTGTTGCCATGTCGAGATGGAGTGCGGGTACAGTGAATGGTACCATCTCTGGCGCCCCAAGGTCAGTGAGAACATTCTGCATCCAAGGGCATCTCCAACCCCGTGTAGGTCCATCCAAGAGGTATATAGTCCGAGATGTGAGTCCGAGTCGGAGCTGCCATCTTAGAGTCCGATTTGGTGTATCTTGGTCGTGTTCGGTAGAGGGTTGCGCAGGATGTCAGATGACAGTGGTGAGGCCATTTCCATGACATAGTCGCTTGAACACAGCGGGGGGTGGCGAAGATGCCCTTTGTAATGCCCCGAATAATTATTACTATTTATGGAGCTCGACTTTATTTCTATAAATAGTCAGTTTCCTTATTTGATGCATTTAATTATTTTTATTTACATTAAATTGAGTAATTAGTAATAAGTCTAAGCCATTGAGGATTTATTCGATTTTTAATTATTAAAAAATAGATATATTGAGCTCAAGTATCGATTTTATTTTTAAGGTAAAACCGAGCCTTGGAAATAATATGAAATTTTATTAAATTGGGCCGAAGCCTTGGAAATAATCGGGTTTTCATCATGGACAACTGTGAGGAGTTGATGCCTGAGTACCTGAGCTTTGTCAAGGGCATTGTTGACTCGGAGGGCCCCTCAACATCTCCCCTGAGATCTCCAGCAGAACAAGATCCTGAAGGTGATCCGCAAAAATCTAATGAAGAAGTGCATCGAGCTGATTTTCGAGATTGCCGAGAACAAGGAGGATTACAACAAGTTGTACGAGGCCTTCTCCAAGAACCTGAAGCTCGGCATCCATGAGGACTCCCAGAACAAGTCGAAGCTGGCTGAACTGCTGAGGTACCACTCGACCAAGAGTGGGGTGGGGATGAGATGACAAGCCTCAAGGACTATGTGACGAGGATGAAGGACGGTCAGAATGATATTTACTACATCACGGGCGAGAGCAAGAAGGCGGTCGAGAACTCCCCCTTCTTAGAGAAGCTCAAGAAGAAGGGCTATGAGGTCCTGTACATGGTGGATGCCATTGACGAGTACGCTGTTGGCCAGCTCAAGGAGTTTGAGGGCAAGAAGCTTGTGTCTGCGACCAAGGAGGGCCTCAAGCTCGATGAGAAGAAAAAGAAGGAAAAATTTGAGGGTCTATGCAAGGTGATCAAGGACGTGCTTGGGGACAAGGTTGAGAAGGTCATTGTTCGGGAACAGAATCCACAGGATGCTGAAGCTGGGGCTCAGCATTGATGAGGATGCCGGAGATGCTGATGTGGACATGCCGGCCGCTGGAGGAGGCGGATGCCGATGCCGAGGGCAGCAAGATGGAGGAGGTTGACTAAGTAGTATAGTGTTGATGTTGCCTCTGGCTATTTTGGAAGTTTTATCTTTGGTTGATGTTTCTTAGTTTGAAGAAGTGTCTTGTGTCTTTGAATGGTGATGAAGCGAACACCTGGTTTAGTATTACCATTTAGTAAGAAATGTGGTGCTACTTTAATATTCTTTTTGGTGATTGTTTTTCTTTTGATATAGTTATGTTGGGATTGGGATTTTTTTGCTTAATGAACAGTGGAATGGATGTTCAAAACTTCAAATGGATTTTCTTAGCGCATGCATTTTTTGTATTGCTGTGCAATTGCCTTAACTCTCAAACTATTCATAAAGGAACTTGCCCAAGTCCATACATACATGTTATTACACAGTCCTTGTTTCCCATGACAAACACACGAATCTGTTCATTGCCCAAATTGCACTAGTTGTCAATACTCATGGCAAAGGAAATCGCAGGAACATCATATTTTACGGACACATCATACACATGGAAAAAGAAGTTGAAAAAACATCAAAATAATACATAAAATAACTTAAATTTTAGGATTTTTTTATAAACTCATTAAATTTGTAAATATTATATATTTTCTTTTTACCACTCATGAAAAAAGTAGATGATTACATCATAAGTTGGGTAGTAAGATCTCTTATTTTATTAACAATTAATCTTCTTAAATTTTTATTTCATAATTGGTGACTATATAATTTTAGTATTTTATTAATATTTATGTAATTGTTTAAAGTTTCAAATTTTTATTTTAAAAATGAGTTTGATATATAAATAATTAATTTATTATTTTTTAATTTATTAGGATATATTATAAACATTTTAATTTTAAAGAAGCGGTGAGATCTACTTGCCGCCCAATTTTTGGGAGACGAACTTTTCTTACAATGGCTCGAAAGACCAACTACACTTAAGGAGCTTTAAGAACATAGCGGTGTTGCATCGCTATAGTGACATTGTATGTTGCAGAGTTTTCATAACTACCCATACGGGGTCGACACAAGATTGATTTCACCAGTTGCTGACCTGATCTATATACAATTTTGGGAGATTGATTTCGCAGCTCATCAATCAGTTCTCCAGCACGAGGAAACGCGATAAGACCTACCTAACTTTGATCAACACGCTGCAGAGGGAAGGGGAGACCCTCCAAGAGTATGTGGCCCACTACATTAGAGAATGTGCGGAGGTCTCCTTAGTGTCGGAAAAGATTAGGGCATGAGGTCTACCATGGGGTCCATGAACAGAGGCGTGTAGAAACTCCCTCACCAAGAGGCCAACAAGGTCTTTTGATGAGTTGTTGGCTCGGTGTGCAAATATAGTAATATAGAAAAGGCAGAGGATGATTTTCTGCAAAACGATAAGGCCAAGGCTTAGTGAGATGAGAGAAAGCCTTGCTCAAACGCCAAGAGGTCCTCATGCGGGACTCAAGGGCAGAAGAACACAACAAGATAGGGTACAATTATGGGCAGTATGCGCCCTTGGTCGTACACCAGAAAGAGGAGTTTAAGGTTCTTGAAAAGTATGGGGATACGGGCATTCTTTCCCAACCTACCCTAATCCCCAAGAAGCGAAGGTACGTTCTCTCTTGCAGCGACCTGTAGTGTAGGTACCATAGGGATTATGGTCACTCTACCAATAGTTGTCGAGAGTTGAGAAACAAGATCGGGCGGTTGATCCGAGACGGACATCTCAAAGAGTTTGTGTTAAAAGATAAGAAAAAAAAGGATCGAGATGGGATAGAGAAAAGGCGGTGACTTGAAGAGCCCGAGTAAAGAGCACCCAAGAGTGGTGTAATTCAAAGGATTGCTGGAGGTCCCACTGATGGGGATTCGTATTACGCTCCGAAGAAAAGCTACAGTAGCGGGAACAAGGTCGTTGAGGGACAGGCCGAACAGCCTGAGGTCATCTGAGATTCAGGTACGAAAATATGAATGGTATTACTACCTCTCACAATGATGCTTTGGTTATTACAACTGAGCTTGCTACATGACGTGCAACGGGTGTTCATCGACATCTCGCTCAACATTATATTCCTCCAATGCCTCAAACAGATGGACCTGGATATTAAGGTCTAACCGGTCAATACATCCTTATATGTTTTTAACGGTAATGAGGTCACAATGGTACGGGAAGCGCTTTTACCAGTGGTGCTGGGACAAGAAACTCTTCGAAAGGATAAGATGGTCTGCTTCCTTGTAGTGGAGGCTGACTCGGCGTACAATATTATTTTAGGACATCTAGTCTTAATGTGTTCCAGGTGACAGTATCAACCTACTGCATGAAGATAAAATTTTCGGTGACGGACGATGTTGGCGAGGTAGTAGACGAACAAAGGCAGGCTAAGTCGTGCTACCAAGTCATGTTAAAAAGTGTTGAGGCGCAATAAAAGAAGAGAGGTCCTGAAAAGGACCTACATAAAGGAGAAGAAGTTTGAAAAGATGTACAAGTTATCTCAGGACGAGCTCATGCAGATTGAGCTGGTGGAAGGAGAGGATGAAAAACTGACAAAAGTCAGAATGCATCTTCGCGAGTATGCAGATATTACCGTTATCTTGGCAGAAAACCTCATTGGGATAACCCCAAAAATGGTCGAGCATCGACTGAATATTGACATGATAGCTCGATCGATGAAGAAAAAGTGGAGACACTTTGGTGTGGGAAAGAGGTTGAGAAGTTGTTGAAAGTGGGTCACATCTGACCTATTCAGTTCCAAAAGTGGATGCTGAACTCCATAATTGTAAAAAAGGGCGAGGAAGTGGATATACATCAACTTCAGGGACCTCAACAAGGCATGCCTAAAAGACCACTACAAGCTGCCAAGGATATCAGCTCGTCAACTCAATGATAGGGTACGAGCTCCTAAGCATGATGAATTCATCCTAAGAATATCACCAAATACTTGTAGCGGTCGAGGACCAGAAGCTGGTAAGCTTTGTGACGTCGAAAGAAACCTACTATTACATAGTGAGCCCTTTAGGTTAAAAAGTGTGGGGTCAAGGTATCAACGACTAGTAGACAAGATGTTCCAAGACCAGAATGGGAAAAATATGAGGTCAACTTCGATGACATGTTGGTGAAAAGAAAGAAGGCCAAAATCCATGTGGACGATCTGAAGGAAACTTTCAACACATTGTGGAGCTATGAGATGAAGCTCAACCCACAAAAGTGCAATCTTGGGGGGTTAAGTCGGGGCAATTCTTAGGATACTTGGTTACTGAGAGAGGTATTGAGGCCAACTCAGAGAAATTTAGGATCGTGTTACAAATGTAGGCACCGAAAAACGTAAGCGAGGTCCAAGTCCTCACATGTCGCTTAACAAGATTAAAGGCTATTGCTTAGTCCAGTCGAGAAGAGTTTCTCATTTTTTTTTTAGTTCTGAGTAGAGGATCCCGATTCGAATGGACACCGCAGGCTCTGGAGGCCTTTGACCGGCTTAAGGAGTTCTTAGTCTAGCTGCCATTACTCACGAAGATAGAACCTAGGGACAACCTGGTTTGGTATCTCTCGATGGGTAAATAAGCAATAAGCATCGTGATCCTAAAGGAAGAGGGAGAAACAAAAAACCATATACTACACAAGCAGGGTGCTACATGGCGTCGAGCTGAAGCACACCGAGGTAGAGAAGGCTACACTTGCACTCATCTCCATTGCTTGTATGTTGCGGCCTTACTTCTTGGCATATAAAGCTGTGGTTCAAAAAATCTACGCACTCAAGGATACATTAGGCCGACCTCCGTCCTCAGGAAGGATGGTTAAGTGGGAAGTTGAACGATGAGAGTATAATGTGGAGTTTGAGTTAGTAGAGCTATAAAGGCTCAAACACAAGCATACTTCATCCAAGAATGCACGGTGGATAAAGAGGTTAGGAAATGATGGTGCACGTGAATGGCTCCTCAGCTGTTGTGGGAGCAGAAGTGGGCATACTGGTAGTGACACCTAAGCAGGACCACATGGAGTTTGCCGTGAAGCTCTCCTTTAAGGCCTCTAACAATGGGGCAAAATATGAAGCTTTAATAAAGAGGATTAATGTAGTGGTAAAAGAGGGAGGTCAACATGTATTCATTAACTCAGACTCTCAGCTTGTCGTCGAGCAAGTGATAGTAGAGTACGAGGCTAAGAAGGAGCACATGCATAAGTATGTAACGCCCCGATCATTATTATATTATTAAGACGATTTTTCACTGCTCGACTTTTAAAGTGAAATTCGTAATTTTCAGAAATTCAAGATTTATTTAACTTATATGCTAAGTGCTCATATAGTATGTTAGATCATTCCTTAGAATTTTATTCATCAAGTTAAGGATAAGATCAATCTATTGATTTGGGTTGATAAGTAATATTTATTCGACTCGAGAAATTCATTGGCTTCGAACCCTAGTTTCGATCCGAATAAATTTTTCAAGTCATGTCCAAGCATAGCCGAGCCTAGATGTCACGATACTTAGAATATTTTCTTAGTGTATTGAAGTGTCAAAATTCAAGTCTTAGACCCTCATTCTCGAGCCCTAGCATTTAACCGAGCCGCCCGCGTCCAAGAGGCTCGAGCCGAGCCTAAGTCATGGCTGAGCCTTGTACAAGTCATAACCATACATAGCTACATTTTTTTCTAAGTGTTAGAATCATGTTTCAAGCCTTGGAAAGTCCTTAAAACGTGCCCCAAGCCAATTCACGCGAGCAGGCCCGCAGTCCACGCGCCCAGGCCGTGCAGACGCGCGCCCAGCAGGAGCATTTTAAGTGGTCCATGTTGACCAAGACCAAGCCACTAAACACCTTGACAGCATTAGTCTTGGAGACACCCCTTCTTGAGTTTTACCCCCAACAAACTCACCTCTTTTGTTGTGCCCAAAACAAATGTCTTGTCCCCTTGTCTCCTTGACCCCTTAAACCCCCAAGACCAAGAGAAATCAGATTGTTACACTTCATTTTCGTTCTAAGCAAGAGAGAGTGCTCCAACACTTAGCAAAAATTGAGAGAAGAGAGAAGAAGGCTCCATCTCCCTTCCTCTCACACTATTCACGCCACTAGCCCTTCTAGCCCCTTTTTCCTCATGTAGCCACCACCAAGGAGGCCACTTGGAGTTGTAGAGAGTCCCTAGAATCCTTAGAGGTCATTCTAAGCTCTCCAAGTCACCGAAAATCGCCCCCAAAGGCACCATTGTCGCGAGCAAGCCAAGGAAAGAGCCTAGTGTTCATTTTCGAGTTTGGTGAAGGTAGACTACCCCAATCCATTTTTCTCAGCTTTCATATGATAAAATAAGATTTATCAAGTGGATAAATCAAGTTCCTCTTGCATTTAAAATGGAGTTCCGAATTTTTGAAACTTAAGGCCTTAAATTCGGATTTTTAGTTGCAAGCATATTTTGGCCGATTTTATTTGATGATAAATCATTATAAATCATGTGAAAGTATGTGGTAAAGTTTTAGCACATTTGGAGTTCATTAGTTCGGTCAACTAGTTCATGATTTTTAGGGTATTTTTCACCTCCGAGTCATTTTAATGTGCATGCAAGTACAAGCCATCATTTTAGCCTCCTTAGTCATGATTTTTGATTTATTATACTCGGCCATAGTCAATTATGCAAGATTAAGAAGTTGGTTCGGTGACCCCATGCTCGTACGTGCCTTATCGGCCCTACCAAGCCCTTAGCATTTTGACCCGAGGTCTCATAGTATTTTCTTGCATTTGTGTGCCTATTGTATCATGTTGAAGTGATATATGTTCCATGTCCCTAGCAAAGTTTCCAAAAAGACGGAAAGGGGTCGATCATGGTCACTAGCCGCGCCTGCAGTGCCGACCCCGTGCCTGTACCTCGCGTCTGGCCGCGCCAATCCCATGTCTGTCGAGGTCCTGGTGGCCTGAGACGTGCCCAACAGCACGCCCGTGCGCCCAGCAACCCCAGGGACGCGCGGCAGCGCCCTGGTAGCCTCAGTCCGCGCCTGTGTCGTGCCAGACGCACGGCCAGCGCGCCCAGCAAGCCCCGGGACGTGCCCAACAGCACGCCAACGCGCCCAGCAAGCCTGATGAAGATGTGGGTTTCAAGGCCCGAGCACGTTGAGGACCAAGGGCCGGAACGACCCGAGAAGGCCGAAGAAAGGGCCAAAACCATGTATGCATGGCCTAAGAGACGGGTACGAGCCCGTATGCGAGGCACACAAGCACGAGAGGAGCAACATGAGTCATGGACACATGCGGGAAAAGGAGTCGCCGGTCAGCCCGAGCCAGCGTCCGACCGCCCGGTTCAGCCCGAGCCGGCGGTCTGGCCAATCAACGAACCTGCCGGTTCGACCGGCAGTTCGAGCCTATATTTTTGGTTCGTGAGTTCCGATCTGATTTTTATTTCGGACTATAAGTATTTTCTGAGTCAAACCAGTCAGTTAAAAAATACCAGTTATAAATCCGGACTTAGTATATTTTTAAGCGAACCCTTAGCACAGTCTATTTTATCCGGTATATGAGCATTTAGAACCGAGCATCTTAGCATAATAATTAAACATTCCAAGCATAATACTTAGCATTATTTTATATGTTATGTAGCCTAAGGAGAGTCGAGCCTCCGACCGCTACTTTAGTTTAAGCACTTGCCAGCTATGTGTTAGAGTAGAATACTCAGCGTTCCAATCAGATTGGATACATTCTACTTGTAAATACAATTTATTGGAATTTATATTAAATAAAAGGCATTACTTTATCTTATTTATTTGCATATATTTGGACATATGATAAAGTCCCTAGATCATTAAAAACTATAAGGCATGGTTACGCATTGGATGGTAATCCTGGAAGATGCCTTGAAAGCTTTGATCTTAAATAAAGTTCCAAGTCGATGGGTATTTCGAGATGGGATATCGAATAACCTGATAAGACTTGCACATATGATGTATGCTTGTTGGACAAGAATGTTGCATTCCATCAACATTAGCGTTGGACGCAAATACATATATGTGGGTGCTTGTTAGGGAACAAGTTCACTGAGCATGACCGTATGAAAATTCTTAAATGGAACTTTTTACTGTCGAATAAGAATTTTCATGTTGCAATAGTACATGATTGATCCTCTGACTTGAGGCACGATAGTAATCTTATGCATATTGTGCTTTACTTTGATTTATCCTTTGATTGCTGGACAATCATAAAAGGGATATTTTGGGTATTGTATTAATATGTATGAAGGTTTATCTGTGGCCAACAAAGAATTCGACACTTATTAGGATAAGTGAATTTCCTATGTTTTTCATAGTTTGTGATTCAAAGACCTTGGCCAAGGCGAGATGAATATGGATTCATAAAGGAATTACTAAACTTGAAATGAAATCATAGTTATTAAATCAAATGGTGTTTCGACTAAAAACCATACCCAAAATTTAATCGAGAAATTAATTGTCGAAATGATTTTACATGTATGTAATTGTAATCGAAAAGATTTACTCGCTATTTCACTTAATACTAGATAATCATGCTACTTGTTAGGTGTTACCATGATTTGTGGGTTCTTGAAATTAAGGAGTTGATTTCAAGAATGTGAATTAATTAGATTAATTTAAATTACAAGGAGTTGTAAACCCACTAGTAGTATTAATTGTGAACCTAAAAGATCACACCAATTTTTGAATGAAGATATTTTGAAATTAGTATTTCTAAAGAGTTAGATTAATTGACAAGAATTAATTAAATAATTAAATTATTTAATTAAATCTAATTAAGATTAGATGTCAATTAAAGGAATATAATAAATTAATCAATTGGATTGATTAATTGAATTTTGGATATTAATTAAGTAATTATTGGAATTACTAAATTAATAGTTGGATTTTAAAATTCAAATCCAAATAATAATATGATTATAAAAAGAGAAGATTTTATTTTATTGGGAGATAAAGATATTTTAACAAATAATATTGAAAATATTTCATAAATTATTTGTTATTATTAATCTTTAATTTAGATTAAAGATTAAGTATTAATAAAAATAAAATAATCATGGTAGATGGGAGTTGTTACCCACTCTACATATTTATTTGTATTTTTATTATTAAGAAATTTGGGTAGGAATAGTCTTGCAAAGACTTCATTTTTTTATGCAAATGGTTGTACCCAACATTACATTTTTATACATAAAATTTTAGTATAAATACATACATATGTTATGTATGAATGTAATGAATTGAAATCTTGCATTTTGAGAAAAGAAAGAGAGATTGTTTTTCACTTTGACAAAGTGAAGATAAAGAAAAAATATCTCCCAAATAAAATTAAATTATCCTCTTTAATTAAATTCCAATACTAATTGATAATCGAGAAATTTCTACTAGCGAAGAAATTAGTTCTTGGCATTGGATTTCAAAAGGTGGACTCGATTAGAGGGGAAATATTTGGATCCCTTGAAGTGAGAAATAAGAAGACGGTGATTGTCACATAATCGGAAATCGATTTCCTCATCATCGTCGAAATAAGAAGGACATTTAAAAGGTAATTTTCGAAATTCTCTACAAATCAAAATTCGTATTTTTACGTGATTTTAAAAGATGCCGATCATTTTATTCGTTATATGTACTTACGGATTAAGTATTTATTTGAGAAGTGATAATTATATTGTATAATTTCCGCTGCGATTTTAATCCGTACAGTATAACGAACCCAACACTATGTTCAATATACTAGGTGGGAGCCTTTACAGGGCGTTACATTGCGCATTTCAGTTATCCTGTATAAGGTGTTGGGATCTGTGAGGATCTCGTTATGTACAAATCACGAATTCAATAGCAAACGTAAACCTATGCGCAACGGATCTAAAGGTTTGACGTAGAGAACTTACGGCTTAAAATTTATGTAGATCTGGCTGACCACGAACGGTTGACCGCAATTGATTGACCGCAAATCACGTCTTGGGTTGCACGAACAAGATCAGATCAAAACCGGATCAAACGGATGCAAACAGATCAAAACGAGATTTTACTGCCAGGCACCTTCCGGCGACGCGTGGGGGCGCGTGCGGCGTCGGATTCCGGCTACGTCGGCGGCGATGGAAAGCTCTCGTCGAGACGGTCGTCTGGGTATACTGTACGTCTCAATCGGACTTCCGGTTAGTTCTGTAGGTCAAAATATATTTCGTCTCGGTTTACCTACAGATCTTCTACTGTATTACTCAATACACCCTTCTTCAACTTGCACCAGTGGAGCAACAAGAAGAAGATAAAACTCGAATGAGATCTAGAGAGAGAGACGTGTTTCACGTGAGGTGTGAACTCTTCCCTTCTCATGAGCTTAATGATGTATATATAGAGCTACAGTAGGGACCCTAAGGAGATTAGGAAAAGGGCTCCTTAATTAATTAGACTAACTGTGGGTCAAGCCCACTCCTCTAATTAATTAAATAATATTAATGGGTCACCAACATTATATTATTGCACTCCCTCTTCCTAGCCCAAATTACATTTGAGACTCCAATAATAATTACTCGATTTACCTCCCCACGTTTAAGATATAATGTCCATTAATTAATTCGATTACTGACAATCAAGAATTAATTAATTTATTATTATTTCACCGAAGCTAGCGCTCGTTCATCACATTCTTATTATGCCGGAATTTAATCCACCTGCAGGGTTTAGCATAACAATTCTTCATGAACTCACTCCGGGGACATCATCAAACTAACGCACATGGTGACCGTAAATATCCAACAGCACATCCTATATATATAATAATATTACCCAAAACAGTAGGAATATTAATCCAGCGAACTGAACCTCACCCATGTGAATCAAAGTAATATATATTATATATATCTGCCTGTTTAATATCTTACGGGTTAAGAGAACGCAGTAATTAACCGAGGCCTAGTTCATTTACGACGATCAGTGTTCGCCTATATTTTTAAAGCTCGACCGCAAGTGTACGGCTTCGCTCGTAGTATGTGGCAAGCAAGGTCGTATCCCAAGAGACCAAATAATTATTATACCAATTACTAGATTATGAAAGTGTTGATTTTATTTAGATGACCGAATATGAGATGGATTAACTAAACTACGAAATAAATCAACACAAATAAAGCAAGAATAAGAAAACAACTAGAAAAACACTTAAGAAGAATATATGGGAATGGTAGATTCTAAGACTATGAGTTCAATTAACAGTTGGGTTCCTTCAAATTTATCACAACTAACTATTTTCTTTATCTACCCTATAAGATGATCGCAATTTTAGCCTATCGTCCCTCTCGAGATCGATAAAACCGTAGATTAAATCACATATATTAGCGTCTCCACTCAACAC
>BKCP01007404.1:594698-625440 GCA_008636005.1 Striga asiatica
AATAATAATAATATGATTATTATTATATGGATGAAAATTGGGAAATGAATATAATAATAAAGTCTTGGAATAGATTCTCAAGATTTATTATTATATTATCTTTAAATATGATCTAAAGATTAAAATAATAATTATGAATATAATAGATGGTGGGTAATGGTGGTTATGAACAACCAAACATAGTTTATTATATCTAAAGTCAATAGTTAGTAATTGTATTTAAATAAAATTAGATTTTATTTAAATATTACTAAATATTGATTATTTTATGCTAAAATGTTTAGTATAAATAGATGCAAAATGTTTGCAAATAAGGCTAAGTGATTTTGTGAGAAAATCAAAGAGAGAAGAAAGTGTTCTTCATATATTTCAAGAAAGTGTTCTTGGTAATTCCCAAATTATATCTATATTCCTATACGAGAAAACCGAGTCATTCCTACTAGCGAAGGAAGGTCGTCGGAACCGGGCTTCATAGGGTGGATACGATTAGAGGGAAGACATTTGGATTCCTAAAGCGAGTAACCTCAAGCAGTTGAAGTTACAACCGGGAACCGATTCCCACAATCCACATATTTGTTGAAGGAGTTCAAGACACTCGGTAAATATTTTGTACTAGTATTTACTTTATTATAACAAATCAAAATTTGTATATGATGCATGTTTTAAAGATGACGATCAGTTAATTCGTAATTAGTATGTACGGGTGTTGTATTTATACGATAAATACTTATTTTAAAATTTTAAATTCCGCTGCGTAAAGCCCGTACGGTACTAGCGAACCCAACAAAAAGGGCTGAAGTAAGGGCCTTCAGTTTTATCGGGTGATGAGCACACGAGCGGCCGAGGGCCGAGGGTCTTTTGACCAAAGTTAAAGTTTAATAAAAGTTAAAGTTTAAGTGAAGTTTACAGTACAACTTGTTTATTTATATGCTGCTATTAAGTTTATGTTTACAGTTATTAAGTTTATGTTTACAGCTATTAAGATTATTTCAGTTCCAGATTCCCACGAGCATACAGATGTGCTCACACTCCCACAGTTTTTCTTATTTCAGGTGACGGAGTGCAGTGTGCCGGGTGAGCAGATGTGGCAAGCATGGTCATGAGCAGTGGACATTTTTATACGCAAATATGTCCCAAAAATTATAAGCATGTATTTGTATGTATGAGTGTGATATGTATATTTTATTTGTAAGCTTCCGCTGAGTTAGTGCGATCAAGCGGACTACATGTATATTTTTCCAACCGCCACAGTGGCTCGATTGGATGCATGTTTTATTTTATGTCCGAAAGATAAAGTTAAGAACGTTTTCGTATCATCCCGCAATTTAGAAAATAATTTCGAAAATAAACTCGCACGATATTTCAAAAATAAAAGCGAAAAATTAACTCTGATTTTCAAAAGTCTAAGCTAGTCAAGGCGGGATGTTACAAAGTATCTGGATGAGGTGTATTCATTGTTGAAGGGTTTCACGACCTAAAAGTTGGTGTAAATACCAAGAGGAAAAAACAACAGAGCTAATCTTTTTGTGGAAGATCGTATCTTCCGCTAGACTATATGTCTAGGTCAGTAACATTACTTGAGATGGGCTCGAGTGTAATGTGCAGGTTATGGAAGTTGAGGAACGAGAGGATTAGGGGTCGCCATTGGTAAATTGGCTGCAGAACCCAATATTAAGTAAGGACATTCGAGGTGATCTAGTTGCGAGAAGAGCCCTAAGGTTTTTTCTACAGGAAAAAGTGTTATATAAGCGGTCATACGTGGGGCCACACCTGCATTGTGTCTCCGACCATGATGGAGAATATGTGCTAATGGAGGTAGATGAAGGTTGTTGTGGTGACTATGTGATGGAGATGAGACCGTGATTGCATTCTTGGAAAAATATGACCGGCTTCGTATTTAGTTTCTAATATTATTTATCATGTTTATTTTATTTCATTAACTATTTGATTTTTATTGGTAATCAAATAACGATTTAGCTTAGCTTGTTAGGCAAGATAAGTAGAATAAGGAAATTAGGACTCTTATATATAGTCTTTTATCTTCTTGAAGCCAATCGGCTTATTATTGAATCAAATTAACTGAAATTACGTGAGTTTTATCTCATCTTCTCCCTTTCATATACCACGCTCTACATCAGATGATATCAGCAGTCGGGATGATTCCAGATGCTGCCAAAACGAAACGACAACAAACGACGGGATGTCCATCTTGTAGATTTGGATTGCTGAACCGATGATCTAGGGTTCCAAATCGATCGAGTGGATCTTGGTTACTTTCGACGAGTTTTGGTTGTCGATGGAATATTTCGATGACATTGAGGTGAGCAGGACATTCAACATGAATTGGTTCATTCAACGCATGGAAAGCGTCACTCAAAGTCTTGATGACCTAAGAGAGATCATGTACCTAAAGGCTCGCCGCCTCAATTGTTTGACCAACATTGAGTCGATGGTCGTAGATCCCGACCTTGAGGTGGTCGAGTTTGACAAGATAAAGAGCGGCGGTCCTTTCGGCTCAACCATGGATGTGTTTGTTGAGAGATCGGGCCCGAACGAAAGTCATATGGTGATCATGTCAGACGATGAGGGGCCAACCCTAATGATGTGATTGATGACAAGGTCGAGCCGGTTGTCAAAACCGAGCAAGCGTCTCTGACCAAAGCTAAAGAGGGCATGGGTGTTCAAAAGGCCGTTGGCCAAGAGGGTGTCCCTGAAGAAGGCTCTTGTGCTGAGAAGGTCGCAGATGAAGATGTCAATAAGGCCGCCGAGCAAGATGCTGAGAAGGCCGCCTAAGTCTTTTATTATTTTTATGGTTTTAAGAGTTATCATATTTTGTCAATGTTTGAAACAATGGCAAGTATGTTTTGTTTTACCAATGGTGGTGGTGAGGACTTTCTATGGCTTCTTTTTAATGAGCCTCGAGCTCAGCTATTTTCTTTTTTAGGGTCATGACTTCGGCGGTGTCGTGCCTTGTCGATCTGTTCCTCAGAAGCTTTTCTCTTAGGTCGAGTTTGACCTTCTCCTTCTCCAATCTTTGAAACACTTAGGGGGACTTGGATTTTGTGTTCCAACCAGGCTCCGACTTACTCTTTCCAGCCTCCTCTGTCTTTACCCGTTTAGAATTATTGTCTTTAGTAGTCTTTAAGTGACTTTGAGACCGTGAAGTCTTCTGTGACTGAATATGGTCAGTTCGGGTGTCAATAATACATATTGAATTTTAGACCTTCTTATAGTTATAAGTTTTAAATTAGCTACTAATTGTGTTTGTCATTGATTTTTTAACTAGTACAACACCTTGTATTACGCGGGTGGTTGTCAAAAAATTATTTTTAAATTTTAAAATTAATGAGAAAAAATTATTTTAAATTTTATTTACTCTTTTTGAAAAAATATATATTATTATATATTTTTGAATGACACTTGTTAATTGTGCGACTTCCATGCGTTATATTATAGTAATTTTTATAATTTATATCATATAACTACTTGAAATATAAATATATTAATTGATAAATATTTTTATTATTCTAATTAATATTAAAAAATAGTTTTATTATTGTTATAAAGATAAATATAATTTATTTTTTTATACATACAATATGGATGTTAAATCGAAGTTCATTAAGAGATGATTAATTTGATATATTATATATGTAAAACTGATAAAAATTACAAAAGTTATTAACTTTTAAAATATATTTACAATTCAATGGTTATAATAAAAAATGATATTAAAATACAATTAATACATGTAATATGACCATAAATAATCAACATATTTATAGATAATCCGAATCTAATTATTTTTGGATTGGAAATAAATTAAAATCTACCCAAACCTAATAACTAAACATGTAATTTTGCCATGTAGGATCCCGAAGCATGTGAGTCTGCCACTTAGGCTCAACACGTTTTGAATTAATATATAAGGGGATTGTGTTTGTCATTGATTTTTTAACTAATATGATTTCTATATTTTGTGAAGAAATATTATAAATAGAAATTCACGAATGGTAACGTTGAAATAAATATCCAATGCAAAAGGAAAACAATGGTGATATTTGAGAAAGATATATTTAATTAGATTCGAATTTATGTAATTATGAATGATATAATATATGAGAATAGGAGGAGAATAATTATTATTATTATTTTTTTACTTTGTAAATGTGAGTCTGCGTCCGTCCCTAGATGAACTGGCTCCACCTCGTCTCGAACGCCTTGAACCACTAACCAGATCAACCTTGTAAAGTAACGTTAGAGCATCTCCAATGATCAAATGTTGTTGTGGTAAATTACATTCCACATCAACACATTTAGTAATATCACAACTTTGAATCATCCAATGAACAATGTGATCATAAATATTGTGGTGATGTAGACATAATTAATGTCTACAATGTAGAGAAGAATGTGATTCATCTACATTCTCCTCCACAATCTAACTAGCCAATGAAAATAAGAGAGATAATTATTCTTACCATTTTTAAGTTATTTAATTAATTTTCTTAATTTATATTAAAAATTTTAATATGTGGTAAGTAGATTATATTGTAATTAGACTACATTGTGCATTGGAGATGATTTTAAAATTTAATATTTGTAAACTCAACATTTTTCCTACATGGTTCACAATCTATTTAATATTTTGACATTTGTCAAAATTTATCATATAACAACATTAGAGCATTGGAGATGTTCTTAGGAGCAGGGCCCAACGTAGATAATCCGACGTTCAAGTCCGAAACTAATCATAATCTGAGAGTTTATTTAAAGCGTTAGTAAAAAAAGTGATCATGTATCCTTTATTTATACAGAATTAATTAAATACTCCAAATCAACTTAGATATCTCATAGAATATTTTATAAAACTTCATAAATATTCAAACTAATATGTTTTGTCTTTATACCATAGATTGCGGGTCGGGACTAATATTATTGATGCTATATCACGGTAGAAGTTTCTGGTTTCTCAGTGACACGGGCAAGACTTTTAGGACACTGGCCGATATGGTATGATCAATAAAAGAAGTGGTGAATCGAGAAAATATAAACCCAATAATTACTAGCTGCATGCGCATGAATAGGACAATTTGACTTCTAACTCTAATCAAATGCACGTCTAGCCGCTTTATTCCCATGCACCATCATATATCTTTTTGCACCATCATATATCTTTTGGCTTTATATAAGTTTCGCAAATGGTTATTTGATCTTCACAAGTACCTCTGACAGTTGTTTCAAACTTTTTTTTCTTTCTTTCTTTTTTCTTATTTTTCATTTTAAGAATGGCTACTATCATTACTCTCATCACAAAGCAGTTGATGATCATGACTATCATGTGTTTTTGCGTTCCCTTCGCGACCAGTGGCCGTCAGCCTTACCCTAAATTCAAGTTTAGTCAGATTTACCAATTAGGAGACTCGATTTCTGACACGGGAAATACAATTCTCTACTCTCCCTGTGCAAAGCTACCATATGGTGAATCTTTTCCCAAGGGACCCACGGGTCGTTGTTCAAATGGCTTTCTTATCATCGACTATATAGGTAATTTTTATTTATTTTTTTTTTTAAAAAAAAATCTTCTCCCCTACCTTCTTTTGGTTCTTCAACTTACTTTTGCTTCATGTAATTCTTGTTCGCAAATCATTTTATTCTCCATCGAGGAGTACTCTTTGTCCGAAGGAACTTTGACGANGCATACTTATGCATGTATATGCATATTATGTTTATGAAACAGCAAAGGCGGCAAGACTTCCTTTGCTGCCACCGTACCACGATACAACAGCCGATTTCAGCCATGGAGTCAACTTTGCAGTGGCTGGGGCCACCGCTTTGTCGCCAAATGCGTTGGCCAGGAAAAATATTCAAGCCGGAGGAAACTCTCTTGATGTCCAGTTGGGTTGGATGTCCTCTTATTTCAACTCCATTTGTTCCAGTCACTCAGGTACGTTCTACTAACGATTTGTTACTGGTAGATAAATAAGCTAGTTTATAAGCTTTCTATATTTAAATAAGCCCCGTTTGGTAGGACGAGTTTTTTCTAAAAAGCTCGAACTTATCTCATAAGCTACTTTAGGTAGCTTTTCAAATAAGCTATTTGAATTTTTTATTTCAGTTAGCTTATCAGCTAATTTTATCAAATACTTTTATCATATAAATTAACTTTTCAGCTATAAGTCATAAGCTATAATATATATAGGCTATGAACGTTTGGTAAAATTAGTTGATAAGCTAACTGATAGCTGATAACTTATCAGTAATTTTTTAGCTTATAGCTTATAACTTATGACTTATAGCTGAAAAGCTAGCTTATATGATAAAAGTGTTTGGTAAAATTAGCTGATAAGCTAGCTGAAATAAAAAATTCAACTAGCTTATTTGAAAAGCTACCTAAAGAAGCTTATCAAATAAGCTCGAGCTTTTTCAGCTTTTTGAAAAAGCTCGTCCTACCAAACAATGCTTATTTGAATACAGGAAACTTATAAGCTAGCCAAATAAGCTATAAGCTCGCTTATTTGTCTACCAAACATAGTCATAAGCTCGAAAATTACATATAAGCTATAAGCTAGCTTATCAGCTATCAACTAATTTTACCAAACATAGCCTAAATCATCTTTTATCAGTCAATACCATACATATTAAAACTGAATTTAGTATAGAATGTTTTTTTAATTCTTCCTCCCAACAAACAGATTGTGCCAATAAACTACGGAATGCGCTGTTTATGGTAGGAGAAGTGGGTGGAAATGATTACAATTTCGCAATGTCCCAGAGAAAAAGTATGGAAGAGATGAGAGAGATGGTGCCTGATGTGGTCGATGCCATTCTAGATGGTGTTAGGGTAAGTAAACTGAATCATATATAATCTTGAAAACCAACTCGATGTAATCAAATAATGAAATTATTTGATTTTACATGCATATGATTATGATGATGTGCAGAAAGCGATTAGTTTTGGAGCTAAAAAATTAGTGGTCCCCGGGAATTTCCCAATCGGTTGTATCCCCGGAAACAAAGCAGCTTTCCACACCGACAATCAAACAGCATACGACAGATATAAATGCCTCAAATACCTGAATGAGTTTGCAGCTTACCACAATCAACAGCTGCAGCAAGGCATCCAGAGACTGAACGAACAAGAACAGCCAAACGCCACCATCCTCTACGCAGATTTCTACAAGGCTTACATGTTCGCGCTCCGATATTCCAGAACAAACGGTATGCAAAAATCATTTCATTAAAGACTATAAATTGACTTAATTAATTGTTCATTACAATCTAAATTTTTTATTTGAACACACAGGAATTGATACTGAGAATGTTTGTTGTGGGATGTGTGGATTTGGAGTTCAAGCTTGTCAGAATCCTGATAGTTACTTGAGCTGGGACGGGATGCACATGACCCAAGAGTGTTACAAGTTAATGTCTGCCTGGTTGATTCACAATCTCTTCATCAAGCTTCAATGAGATTTCTAGAGCAAATGCAGTCCAGTACTGTTATAGAGTTTGGTTTAGTTTAACTTGTATTTGTACTCTTCATCTCGTGTTGGTAAAATAAGCGTGGGTTTTTATCGACTCAGGGCAAAATAACTCTGTAAGCTGTTACTGTTTCGGAAGGTTTATGTAGTGTCTCGTTAAAAGCATCTTTAATCTTGAAAGGAAATAGGATATGTTTTGCATCTGTGTCAAAAGGATACTTATTCTAATTATCTCTAAAGGAAGATGGCATAGGATTCTAACCTGAAGTTTGAGCACTTTATAAAGATCTAGGTGACCTTATCTATACAGATAGAATCCTGCTTTGCATAATTGTCCTGGAAGTAAAATTTATATATAAGACAACAAATGTACAAATGAAATTGTACATTACATTTTGAGGTAAATATCGTTACGTATAGAGTTTTGCTTCTGGTCCTCATTGCAGAGCTCCAGGGTTTTACTACCAACCGAGAGCAATTACAATCTTCAATGTCTATTTCAATCTGAAAATGAACAATGAGCAAAAAGGTATGAACTAGCCTGGAAAGTAATCAGGATATTTGAACTGGAGATTTGTAGCCTTACATAACCAAAAAAAAAAAATAAAAAAAAAAATAAAAAAAAAAAATAAAAATTGTACAGAACATATTTGTTCATAAAGCTATCAAAATCATTACGCTCATCTGAACCATATGGACTATCTAGAGATCACCACAATATCTCTTGCCTGGATATTACAAGTGCCCAATTTTTTTAGGGGCTATTGTCAAATAATAAATTCAATAATAATTATCCTATAACATGCTTTAAGTCTAAAGAAATCAACATTGAGCTACGGAGATTGTTAGTAATACCTGTCTTTGAGTTTCTTTTACGGAACACGAACTCGATCGATTGATTGGATCAAGTGATAATGTGGTCTTCCTCATATAAATCGTCTGATTCCTTGATTGGATCAACTTATTGTTGTCTTCATCAGCTATCGTCTCTTGATGGGACAATTCTGGTGGGAGAAGAGACAATTGTACTTGATTTGTTGGGCACCATAACCTTATATACTATTGGGATAGAACACTCACTATTGCCTAACCCTCATAATATTAAGTATCCACTCAATCAACTCATATGAATTGTGTAGCACATGGAATATGGATCACTTAATGAGTCCATTAATTAAAATGTATAGCTAATATAATTATATTAATATGTCGCCCATAATTAGATTATACATAAGAAATTAAATATTTTTCAACAGTCTCTCACTTGAGCTACATATTATTTCATCAGCAATTATACTAATTCCTTAAGGCGTGCATGAATACAAATATATCTACTCAAAACGAGTTTTTTTTTAGTTAACCAAGGATAATTTTGAAAAAGCTTGTATAGTTAGTTGTTAGTATGATTTTGATCTATATTAAAATAATATTAATAAATAATTAAAATTCATTTGATGTAAATGTGGGAGAGAGATGAGGTGAAGTGGTTAATTAAAACTATGTGAGTGTATGAATAATGAATTAAAATTGATGTGATATGTAAGAATGGTTATTTGAGATTATTTAATTATATTAATAATATTGAAGATAGTGGGGTTTAATTGAGTTAGATTTTAAATATGGATTGAGTACGGATTTAAAAAATTTATAAACATAAACCCCCTTAGTTGCACAACTTTATGCTACTCATCTTTAGACTACCTTAAACAATCTGATCCATCTCATATACTAGCTATGGAACTATCGCGACTTTAACCACATTACGAATAGTGGTTAAACACCAAAAATCACCATACTAATACACTCGATGACATAGATCAAATATGGTGAGTTGGGTTGAAATTACATTCAATGTGATCTTTATCATGTCCATTTCCAATTGACCTAACTTTATTCTTTATATAGATCAATCCATAATGTAAAATATCACAACATAAAGATATATCAAACGTGTTGTTGCGGATTAAAAGCAAAAGGAAACAGATTTTTAAATTTTAAATTTTAGGATTCAAATGTTTTTTTTATAGATTTGTATTCATTCCATTTTTAATAAATACTATATTTAATTAATATTTAATCTCTTTTTATAATTATAGATTTTATATATAATATTTATTTATTTATTGGTAATATGTGCATGTGCACATCGTCAATACTAGTTAATCTTATTACTGTTTCGACTTTCCGTTCAATACGCATTAGTAATTTATATATATATCACAGCCGGAAATGCTCCCCTACCCACAGTGGGCACATGTTAATATGTCCACCGCTTATGTGGCATGCACACATTGGTGATGGTAATATTTTAAAAAAAAATTATCATCAATGTATGCATGCCACATAAGCGGTGGACATACTAACATGTGCCCACTGTGGGTAGGGGAGCATTTCCCATATCACAGCATAGTGGAATGCTTTAATTTTTAGTCTACTATATTGGTCATTTTCTAGCAAAGATCCACCTTGTTGGCAGACATCAATCTTTGTACAGTAATTTGAAAAATTCATAAAATAAAGTGCACATATCATTAGTGGTAGAATAAAATTCATTGTTTCCTTTCTGGTCTAATTTGAATGTCGTTTGATGTCCGTTTCAAGTGGGGGACCTACCGTTGGATTCTTCTCGTCAGACGGTCATATACCTAAACTTTTAGCCAAATTATAGTTTGGCCACTCAATTTTTCATCCAAAGTAATTTGAGTTATTTTCTATCCGGTTTAATTATGATGCCACATAGCATCCGATTTAGATGGTTGACCCACCATCGAATTCTTCTCGTCCAACGGGTAATACTAACGAAATTTGATCTCAAATATTGTTCGTTTTCCTGCTCAATTTGTCATCCAAAATAATTTTGGTTCAAATTCATTGTTATCTATCTAGGGACCATTTTGGTGCCTTATGGTGTACATTTTAGTCTAGTGACTAACCGTTGAATTTATCTCATCAAGACGTTCGTAACCATAAATTTTTAGCTCAATTAGATTTCATTTGTCTAACAAATTTTTTGTCAAAAATAATGCGTGTTGTTCTATTTTTAGCTTAGTTATGATGTCGTCTCATGCCAGTTTCAAGTACTTGATCCACCTTTTAATTCTTTACTTCGAGACAGTCATATAGGCAAAATTTCAGACAAAATGGAGTTCGTTTGCTTAGTCAATTGTCGGTTCAAAGTTATATGCACAAACCACATTTTCGGTCCGTGATTAGTCTGCTTCAAGCCCGTGATATTTATCCTGTCACTAATAATTATTAATAGTGTACCTTATCTGATGAATTTTTTAAACTAATGTATTAAATTTGATGTCTGCTAAAAAAAAGTAAATCTTTATTAAAATGTGACCAATATAATGAACTAAAAATAAATTTTTTCCAAATATATGTCTGCAAAGTATTTCCATTTGGTGCGGCGCTTTACCGAGTGAGGTAGGTAGAGGTAGTTGTGATCTCGCAATTTGCTTTGGCCCTACAAAGTTACGTCATTTAGAAGTGAAGTCGTGAACCAAACCAAACGACCTTTATTTTGAATTTTGATTTCGTTAGTTGGAACTCACTAAATAAGACGCATTAATTATTTTGACGTAATGATAACTATGAAATCTTAGATTAAACTCAACTAGTACAGAGCTCATGCGATGCACGGGGTGCACAATTTTAAGGCTATTTATCCAGACTTACAATTATATATATGAATAAAGAAAAATGTACGAGATATATATAGTACGTGACCCGTGCGAAACACGAGATATATTTATTTGGAGAATATTATATTATAAGATGCAATATTCAATAAAAGTTTATAATACGCAAGAAAATTGAACAATGTTCAATAAAAGTTTTATAATATTCAAGTGGAGTCTTAAAGTCTCTTGTACATTAAGACTACTGACAAAATAATATTTTAATCAATGAGTTTCCTTTCCTTGTAGCCAAATTGTGAATGTGATTTGAGGAGTACAACAAATCGATATATAGCTGACTTGCTTTTTTCATTGTAGTTTTTTTTTTCTTTTTTTTTTATAATGAATTTAAAGATATTCTAAAATATAGCAAAAATTAATTTTTTTATTACAATTAGAAATTTTACTAAATATAGACTCTCAATCTATGGTGTTAATCAACGTTTAAGTCTAAAAAATTAGGAATTTTTACCTCTTTTAATCAACGTTTAAGTCTAAAAAACAATAGAGTTATTATAAGTTTTTTTTTACATCTTTTAAAACATTAAATATGAGCATGTTAGGGCTAGCTTGTAAAATAATTAATATATTATCTCACTAAAACATTTATACTAATAAAAATTTAATTTTAGCATATAAATTTATCCCTTGATATAAGAGAAAGTAACAGTTTTACTTATTGTTGTTCACCATATAATATTTAATTATTATTTTATTATATAATAAAAAAGAAATATTGTTAAATAGTGTAGTAGAATTGTTATAAAATTATATAATTTTTTTTTTACAATATGGATTTAATATTTTTTTATGATTTGATAATATAAACAAATCTATACTTAACTTTGACAAATAAAACAAATAAATACTTTAGTAAGTATTTAATGTATATACTAAAATCTAATACCAAATATAATCAAATAAGTCAATGTGTACATTTTTATTTGGTATTTAATTTTTTTTTTATTAAAATCTTTTTATTATACTTACTCCTTTTAAAATAAAACAAATAAATAAATCAATTAAATAAATGAAATATTATAATACTAAAATAGTAATGACATTTAATGCTGTTGACTTTTCTGGATAGTAAATGTAGTAAATAGAATCTCCTTTTATATAAGTATAGATATGATACTATATTATGTTGCTCAAAATAGTAATGCATTTATTGCATTGACTTTTCAACTTACTAAATTTCGTAAATGGTACACCTTATTATATAAGTATAGATTCCTCAAAATGAGTGACAAAATCTAATGATATAACCCATAGTGAAAGAGATTGAACTTAAAGTTTAATTAGAGAACTTATTCATAATTTAAAAATAAAAAATAAGAAGAAGAAACCCTATTAAATTTTGTTTCTGGCTCATATTGTTTTTTCAAGTATTTTAATTTTCAATGAAACCTAAAACAGTGGGGTAACGTTATTCTTGCACCTACTTAGAACTCAAAAATTAAACAACCTTTATGAGCTGAAAAGGATTGATCTCGCATTTAAAGCAGAAAAACTGCTTGTTTGTCCTCTTTTTATGGATTTGCTTAATTTTATTTCCTTTTTTCCATAACAAATAAATTAGCACCAACATTTTGTTATGCCAACACCAAAAATCTGCTGAGTAAAATTGAAGGAAAAGAAAAAAAAAATAAAAATTACTCTTTTAAGGTGGGCCTGACAGTTGGTAGTAGTGATCCGTGATGTACGTCTTTGATCACAATAGCTTTTTGACAGATTCTTGAAGACCGTGGGATTTGAGTTTCCTTAATCCAACAAAATTCACTTTTTCACTAAAATGAGCATCATCACCTTCGTATTCTCCTAGAATACATCGAAAATAATTATCCCCAATACACTTACCATAACACCCCTTCATTTCAAGGGATTTACAAATTAAACCGAAGTCTTTTGAGGTTCAGGATAAATTATGTAGAAAATATATCAGTTAATATTAATATCCTTAAAAAGAGGACAAATTAAAAGAGAAAAATAAAATTAAGAGCTCAGGTTGAGAAGGCCAGCAGATATGCTGTTGTATCGAAAGGTTTAATTTTGATTTTCCAAGCATGCCCAAAAAATTGCTATTTCCTTATAATTTCCACAGCCCTTATAGATTAGATGCATGTTTTCTACAATGACTCATCTCTTCACCCTTTTATGTAGGCTAGTTGAAAAATATGTTCACCACAATTTCTGTAATTTTGCGCCGCCCTTTACCATCTTAATCCTCAAACATTTTTCTCCAGCTTTAATTTTCACATGAACGTACCATGATCTGGGTTTAATTTTTCTTTGTTATAAATAATTGGCAAATGCATTTATGGGCCTGCTCAATTCTCTGTTGGGACAAGAATCCAGAAGATTCATCAAAAGAAAAGACAGTGATGCAGGGGAAGCAGGTTTTGCCTTCGATTTCTTGTTCTATTTGTGCATTTTTGGTTTTTTCCATTTAGATTTGTGGAATTTTGACTGTAACTCTTTTGAAACTGCATGCTTATCTAGTGCATATTTTTCCTTTTATTTATGTTATTTTGTCAATGATCGAGTTGCAACATTTTTGGATTCAATCCTGTGCAGTGTCTGCCTAATTTTATTAAAATTAATGATTTGATTTTCTTAAATTTTTGGGTAATGATATGATCTAATAAATCCCCTGAAAATTTATAATCTCAACAGGTCGTGCATTGGAAGAAATCAGAAGCACTCTTTATAATGATCTTCGGACATCGGAAGGAGCTAAACGCCAACAACAGCGGCATTGTGGACCAGTTGTGGCCATGTCATTCAATTTTATGGTTTCTGTTGGTATAATTCTTGGCAACAAATTGGTGTGTTCTTTCTCTTTTATCTACATATTACTAACTTTTACATGCACCATCAAAATTTGGTTTTCAACTGTCAACTCTTATTTCTGATTCTGCTTTTGATTTGACTTGCAGTTTAGCCAACATTTTTAAACCCCAAAAACTGTTGATTTTCAACTATTTTCAAATAAGTCACTCTTATAAGAAAAAAGATTCAAAGTTTTTTTTTTTTTTTCTTTTTTTCTTAAATGCAATTCAATAGTAACTTGCATCTCTCTGTAATATTCCAGGTGATGGGGAGAGTTGGATTCAATTACCCGATATTTCTCACGCTAATCCACTACACTACCGCTTGGCTTTTGATGGCCTTTTTCAAGGCTCTCTCTTTGCTTCCTGTCTCCCCTCCTTCTAAATCCACACCATTCTCATCATTGTTTGCTTTGGGAGCTGTCATGGCTTTTGCCTCTGGACTTGCAAATACTAGCCTTAAGCACAACAGGTCCATAATCCAATTCTGCCAAAAATAAGAAAATTTAAAGCTCCATCTCTTTGTTTGTTTCTAATCTGATTTTTTTTTTTTTTTNTTTTTTTTTTTTTTATGCCTTCGTTCGTCTCTTGGTGCAGTGTTGGTTTCTATCAAATGGCTAAAATTGCGGTCACGCCAACGATTGTTACAGCAGAATTTATTCTTTTTAAGAAGACAATATCATTCAGCAAGGTGATTGCAATTTACTTTATTTTGCTAGCTAATTCAGGCGCTATTGTCTTAATAACTACGTAAGTTTGATGAGTTGTACTTACATTATATACCAATGTAGGTTGTTTCTCTAGTCGTTGTCTCTTTCGGTGTGGCTGTTGCTACAGTCACTGACCTGGAATTCAACATGTTTGGTGCTTTTATTGCGGTTGCTTGGATAATCCCGAGTGCCATTAACAAAATACTCTGGTCTAATCTCCAACAACAAGGCAATTGGACTGCTCTCGCGTAAGTAGAGTGAAATTTTCGGGCTAATTACTTGTATAATTATTACCACCAAGATTTAGCCAAATTATGAACAAATGCTAAAGTACTTCCTTAATAACAATATAGATATTATCTATGTTTGCAATTCGATATTTGTAATTTAGATTCTGAACCTTGAAGGTTTTCCTTTTTTAACTGATCAAAAGATTTGTTAAGAGATTTAAAATTTAAGGAAAAGGAAGCTTATAATGCAGGTTGATGTGGAAAACGACCCCAGTTACTATATTCTTCCTGGTAGCTCTTATGCCATGGTTGGACCCTCCAGGAGTGTTGTTGTTCAAGTGGAACATGACAAATACAACTGCTGTCCTAATATCAGCCTTGCTTGGCTTTCTCTTGCAATGGTCTGGGGCCTTGGCACTCGGGTATGGGAAGATTCTACACTTGATTTTTAGCCATTTATGTAAAAGTAAAACCAACATTTTTATCCACTTAGTTTAAAAGGGGGAGATAATTTTCTCCCAAAATGGTGAAAACAAATGTTTTAGAAAAAAGATGATTATATAAATAAATGTATAGTCATAGAAGAATGACTATTTTGACAGAGTTTCATGGAAAATAACAGAAATCACCATTAGGATTTATCTTTTTCACAGTTCTATTTATTTTTTTATTTTTTTTCAAAAATTAGAGCTCCTTAAAAGTAAAACACTTGGTTCTACTTGTCCAGTGCTACATCTGCAACATCTCATGTTGTTCTTGGGCAATTCAAGACATGCATCATCCTACTTGGAGGTTATATACTTTTCGGTTCTGACCCGGGTCCTGTAAGCATTGTTGGTGCTATTTTAGCACTTTGTGGGATGTCGGTTTACACGTCTCTTAATCTCAAGGGCTCAGTTGATATGACAACTAATCTCCTTCCAAGCCAGAATTTACCTTCAGCCAAACCCAAGAGCATTGAATACGAAGAGAAGCCAGTCGTTGAGGATAATACGGTGACTGTTTGAGTCTTACATTGTCGGGCTTTCTGGTTTGAGCTTCAGTGCTTCATAACTGTTCTGGCTCGCGTTTTGTATAGATGAACCGTTTAATGGTATATGAGACGGTGATTCAGATTCACACGGAACTCGGGTCTTTGTCTTTGTACAGATTTCGATAGTAAACGTCAAGACAAATTTGGATTTAAGAAATAACAGAACATTCATGTGAATTCTTTTAACAAAAGATATCAGGGTAACATCTACTACAATATGCCTATTTTACTGAATAAGTGAATAATGTTCTAAAAGTCATTGCTATGAAATTACCATAGAAATCAGGAGGCAGAATTATGGGTTTGAGCAGTTGAATTATCAAAAATGCTTCGTCTTTTCTTGTTGTGCGCCGTCTTTTCCTGGCGCTTGAAGTACTTTTGAGCGTGACTCGCTACCTGAGCAGGACTTCTACTCTGGACTACGTGTCTCGAAATGCTTTTCCAGTCTCCTTTCCCGTATTGTTCAAGCCCACTTAGAAATAATCTGCATTGCACAAAAAAATTTGTTGGTTTCTAAAAATGGAAATTAGCCCTAATTTTTTTCATTTTTGTTTTTATATTTTGGTAATGTCTATATATTTTTTTCATTTCTAAAAATGCATTTGTATCAATGGGTCAATTTCATAATATATATTAATGAATTTTGATTTTTAAAATTATTATATTATTGTTTTATTTATATATGTAAAAGTATAAATAGTTAATTTATCTTTAATCCTATAGTTAGAATCTTAATATTTTCTCTTATGTCATGAATTTTACTGTATAAATTAAAATATTTTTTTTTTGGGTCAACCGAGTTGATTTTTATTATTTCAACTCATTTATATTAGAATAAAAAAAACGATACAACTCGGGTTGTACCATGTCATAGATCAATTTGATAGGACCAAATTGAGTGAAACTAAATAAGAATTTTAATATTAAAAATATTTTGTTACAATAATTACTGAAGCTCAAATAATCCAATCAAAAATATTTTTAATGAGATGTTCAATAATATACGATTCATATTTTATTTTATTAATATTTATTTGAACAAAATGATAGTGTGTGATAACTTTTAATAATTTAGGCTACACCATAATTCATATTATTTATAAATTTAATTGATAATATTATCTTAATATTATTTTTCCATACTAGTTTTGAATAGAAAGAAACACATAAAATAAAATAGGAACATAGGTTTTCAAAGCAGATATACAAATTGTTACATTGACAGAACGCTAATACAATTTACTATGAAATTGAAATATGCATTTTCAATTATCCGTATGCCCAATCAACTATTCACCGTTGTTTATCAAGAAATTAAAAATAAAAATGCAAACATACATGGTCTTATTTTTAGTTTTAATGAAAAAAACATCCCAAAGGGGTAAATTCCCATTTCAATGAGTGCAAAATTAATATGCCAAGATAAATATGTGATAGCTCCCGTAGTCCGTAGAGAATAACAATCATTTGCAGAATGTTTTGTTAGCAACAATTAATTAATTATTACCTGTGTTCATCTTCCGTCCACGGCTTGGCCGCCTTTCGAGGCGCCCCTTTCTCAGAATTAGGGTTTTTCAGGGGCTCCGACGGCCGAACCGCGTCCTCGGTCGGCGAGTATTCCGGAAGCTCGATCAACCCCGCCTCGATTGCCGCCAAGTCATCCAACAGAATATCATAGTGCCGCTCAACCTCAGCCGCCGATTTCGTCCCGAGCCTCGCCGATATCTTCTCCCAACGATGGGCGCAATCTCCGGGAAACTCCACGAGTGCTCCTTCAAATCGCTTGTCTTCTTCCCAGGTCCAGCCTGAATTATCCCCCTCAAAATCACAATCGGTCGATTTAACCATCCGATTTTGCTTTTCCTTTTTTAGTTTTTGGATTGCAGCGCCTTCAGTTTGACCGGTATTACTAGGATGACGGAATCGACGGTCCAGCTCCGGTTCACGAATCTGTACATGACGATCGCAGGACCTTTTGCGTTTCCTTTTTAATGCAGTGAATGAATAATGAGTAATCTGGTGGACTGAATTTTCTGCCGAATTTGTATGACCAATATAATGATGCTAGACAGAATATTACGATGATAGTAATTACTGATGATCTTTTTCGATTGGGGATATTAGCGGGTTGGATTTGAGTTTAATTTGGTTGGGCTTGTCTTTAATTTTTGAACAGTTCTGTCCTTCTAACGGCCCAACTTCTAACAAACCCATTGGACTATAAGAGCACTCACAATGCTTTGAGTCTCTTTTTGTATATGTGACATATAATTGGACTTAGATCTTAAATGACATGGATAAACTCAAGTAAAATAACTCAAAAACTTTGTAATGTAAAAATAAACGTACTAGGTCTAGCATACATGCCAACCAATAAAAATGATCTAATATGTTTTTTTTATTAAAAGAAAAATTAAATTAAGAATAAATGATGAGTGTTTGAGTTTGTATTTGGGTCCAAAATAGACGCAAGTGTGGACTTGGTCTCTTTTTTTTATTGCCACATAAACTAGACCATGTCCACTTTTAATTGCATTGAAAAACATTTTTTTATATACTAAGTCTATTTCTCATGTGGCATGTGATTTTTTGTTAAGAGACCCAAAGCATTGTGGGTGCTCTAAGGGCATCCGCATCCCTTAACATTCATTCAATCACAATTTACATTATCTCTCATCCACATCATTTCCACATCATCTTTCAACTAAACATCTCTCCATTTAAACACACACCCACATTCAATCATTCATTTAAATTCAAATATATGGGACTCATTACCCACTCATTCAATATTATTTTTATATTTTATTCTTAATAAAAATAAATGTATTTTTTAATTATGATACTTAATTTTAAATGCTGAAAATACACTAAATATTTCATTTGAAATGCTAGGATTAGAACTTGAGAAATTTAAANAGCTTGAACGGGAGCATGGGACCCCCCAAATAATGGATGCCTTGCATCCATGTTAAACGGGAGGTGCCCGTTTAAACACCTCAATAGCGGCCGCGATGCAGATGCTCTAAGTTGTATCTCATGTCGTGGCGAAGATACACTACAGTATTACATAAAAGACAAAATAATAATAATAATAATAATAATAATAATAATAATAATAATAATAATAGATAAATAAATAAAAACGGAAGGCTAATGTTTAACACATTTTTCGTCATAAAATACGAAACAAATTATGCAATAAACTACGCGACATATAGGCGAAGATAATCGATTAAATGCGAAATGTTTATGCGAAAAGTTATGCGACTAGTGTTGTTAAAATTAAACGAGTCTACCTCAGCTCGGCTCGAGCTCGATCATTTAACGAGCCGAGCTCGAGCTCATACAAAGCTCGTTTGGTTAACAAGTCTAGTTCGGCTTGGCTCAATAAGGCTCGCAAAGAGAATTTTTGTATAATTTTCTATAGTTCGACTCGTTAAACCTCGAGATCAACTCAAACTTAACGAGTCCAGCTGAAGCTCAATTTTGGCTCTTTTATTTAACGAGACAAGCTCGTCTCATTTAAGGGCTAGAGCTTGAGGTAGAGTACCCAAAGCTCGAGCTCGGCTCAACTGGTTTACAGGCCTATATGCGACAGACAAACGCAAATAATTGATAAAGTGCGAAATAGTTATAGATAAACTATGCACCAAACAGGCGAAGATAATTGATAAAGGAGAAAATATTATGCTATAAACTATGTGACAGATAAGCGAAGATAATTTAAAAAGTGCAAAATATTATGCGATAAGTTACGTGACAGACAGACGAAGATAATTTTTAAAGTGCGAAAAACTTATGGGACAGACAGGCGAAAATAATTTATGAAGTGTGAAATATTTATACGAAAAGTTATGCTACATATAAACGAAGATAATTGATAAAGTGCAAAATACTTATGCGATAAACTATGCAACAAACTGGCGAAGATAATTGATAAAGTGCGAAAATATTATGCGACAAGTGAATATAGTTTATAAAGTGCGAAGTATTTATGCGATAAGATATGTGACAAACAGGCGAAGATAATTGATAAAATGCAAAATATTTATCCGAAAAGTTATGTGACAGACAGACGAAGATAACTGAAAAAGTTTGAAATATTTATAGGAAAAGTTACGCGACAGACAGACGAGATAAAGTGTGCGATGAGATATGCGAAAGACAAGTGAAGATAACTGATAAAGTACGGAATATTTTATGCGATAAACTATGCGACAAACAAGAGAAGATAATTGATAAAGTGCAAAAATATTATGCGATAAGCTATGCGACAGATATGCGAAGATAAATCGGAAGATAAACCAGAATGAATCTACCACAAATATGTATTCAAAGTGGTCATCTACTCATATAATAAAAATTAGCACAAGAAATTCATAAATGAAAGATAAACCGGAATGAATCGAATAAAAACTATCAGAGATGTTAAATGGTCTTTGGCCCTTAGCCCGGAAAAACAGGGTTAGGGCCTTTTATTGGCAGCCCGTTTAAATTCGGGCTTTTTAGGCCCGGATCGTTTAGCCCGAAGCCCGTTAGGGCTAGCCCGAAAACCGTTAGGGCCAGCCCGTTTAACTTGGGTTGGGTGGTGTATATGTTTTTAGAAAGGTAAGTAATATGTCTCATGATTCCTTGTATATTACAATTTTGTTATTCTACTTCACATATAATTTTGAGTTATAATGTGTTTTTATTATTTTGATAGGTAATTATTAGCAATTTTTATTCTATTTCACAGCAAAATATTTAAGTCCATCAGAACGACAAATAAAAAACAAATGAGACAAAGACCTAACATATAGAATATAGTGAAAAAAATATAAATTCAGCAATATGCTATTGTGAAAATTCCCGAAGCGTACCAACTAACTAGTCAAATGGTAGTTATAAGTAATAGTTCGAACATTTTTTTTTTCTATTGAGAAACAATATATTATTTAAGAGTTTGTAATGTATGTTCATATATGAAGTGTAGTTGTATATATATAGTAGTAAATACGAAATAGCCGTTGAAAAAAACCGTTAACTAGGTGTTCTGATTTTTTTTTTTATTATTATTATTATTATTATTATTATTATAGCTCGTATAGCCTGTTTAGCCCGAAGCCCGGACCGTTTAGCTCGAAGCCCGCTAGGGCTAGCCCGTTTAACATCTCTAAAAACTATATCATAAATCAAACCGAGTACCAACAAATCTTAGAATCTAAAATAATCTTAGCCTAAAAACATGCTTCCAAAATCAGGAAAAAAAATAGAAAAGAAAAAACTTATTTGACTTCGTCGATCTCTTCTTCCTGGCTTTCTCGTGCGTCTTGTGTGTGTTCATAGTCTCCAAAAGTCTCTGAAGAACTGAAAAAAAAAATAAAAAAAAAATCACCTACACAGTGCTCAAAAGTTCTTTATATAGTTGGAGTCGAATCTCGTCAAAATATGTTGAAAAACTCGTCGAAGAAAAAAAAGGAAAAACGCGTCAAACCAGATAAGTCACACGAGTCGTGTGAATATGGGACAAGTGCCACACGACTCGTATGATCCAAACATGAAGCCATACTGAACATAGCTCCCAGACTCACACGAGTTATGTGGCCACTCACACGACTCGTGTGACTTTGTTGAAGCTCCAAAATAGCTTCATTCGGCAATCACCCGACTTTGGTGGTACGTTTTGCGATCCATCAGACATTTGGTGGATAAAATAATTATATGGTTGGATAGCCTTTTGAGTCTATTTTCTTAGTTGTCGGACGTTGTTTTGTAAAATTATTTGTAGTACTTTTAGCCGAGTGTCAAATAAATCGCGACCTCATTTTGTTTATAGTGTTTTTGTCGAGTACGATCGTAAAGACCAACATTGGGTCGCCTCTCAAAGGAAGGTTGTTCGAAATTAAATTTGGACAATGATTGATGTTAGTCCCATTTTTGTTGTTATTTTCGTTTTGGATCCATAGAATCATATCGACTGGGATGAGTTTTCTAGCCCATAGGTACCCAACTTTATACGGGAGAAGGTCAAGATGCGAGATGTGTCGACCTCGTCCATTGAGGTCTGCCGTAAGACGTGTTGGTACGATTGTCTCGAGGTTGGTACCAGAAAGAGGTACCTTCATCCCAATTGAAGGTCAAGATTTCTCTCAACAAATTCTGAGAGCATTTGGCTGCGGTTGGTGTATCTTCATCTGAGGGGAGATTCTTGTTGTGCTTTATTTTTCTGTCATTTTGAGGACAGGTGAAGCGGTCCTCCTGTGGATGGTCGATCTCCTTCAACGAGTCTGAGTTAGGTTTCAACAATCATCAGTATTGTGTCCATGACTTTTGTGGTAGGCACTATACTTCAACTTCTCAAGAGTGGCCTCATCTCGAACAATCGACCGCGGACAAGGTAGGATCCTTGTACTCTTGATCTCCTCATATATGGCGGCTTCCCCCATAGACTATACTCTAAGTAATTCATAGTCGCCTCTTCTTGTCGTTCTCGGGCAGCCTTTATGCAGGCCAACCTGGATTTGCGATTCTCCATAGCCTGGTTGGACTGAGGATCATTGGAATTTGGGGAGAGTTTTGGGCACTCAAAAAACGGGCGGAGACATCGACTCCTCTACGATGTGCACTGAGCATGTGCCAGAAAATCTTGGTAGATGGCTGGATTGTTCTGGAAAAACGACCACTGGAACATTGAATTGGGGTGGAACCCCGCATAGGCCAAGACCAATAGGGTCTCGTGGTGTCATGGTTCCATATTTTTTATGTTGAACTGGATAATATAGTCCTTCAGGCTCTCATCAGTCCCTTGGACAATATTGATGATCGATTTCTTCGTGATCATGCACACCTGCGATCTCAAACAATTCATACGAAATGTCGAACGAAGCTTCTTCCAATTGCGGATCGACCTGGGGGCAAGGAATGATACTACCGATGGGGTTTGGGCCCCAAAGTGAGAGAAAAGGTACGGCGTCGTAAGGGGAAGAAGGGAGGTCAAGTATAAAGACTCACCAGCGGGTGATGATAAAGGATCAGAGTTTGGTCGACTTGTCGTCTCCAAAGTTTTTTGGACCTCGAGCTCGACAATTCACTACTTCAGGGCGATGAGCTCTTACATCTTCTTTCGGAGGGCTCTTTTGGTGAGGTGGTGGCATAGATTGCCATGTTTTGGGTTATTGCCCAATTGATTGAGCACCGAACGGACGTTCAAACTCATTTCGGCCCCTAAGCGGACTTGGCTTTCGCCCATGTCTCGTGGGTCCTCACAGGGCGATCTACCTTTTGTTTATCTTTATTTTTTGACCACATGAGATCGTGGGAATTTGCCTCCGGGGGATATTGAGACAGATGGTTGAGGTGCATTTTTGGGAGGAGCATTTTTGGGGGATTGTTGTGGGGCATATTGTAAAGTATTTGAGCAAATAGCTCGGTGATGCCCTTAACAAAGGTAGGGTTGTGGAAGATCTTGCTAATATCGTTATGAGGATGTGAGTTATTGTCCTGGTTGTTTCGGCTGTTATTGTTGTTGTTGGATGAAGTCATGGTTATGTGATTAAAGTAAACTTGTGTGTGGAAATGAACGTTGGAAGATTCACCAAAACTCTTGATGGACCCTCCTTCTAGCGCCAATTGTTGAAAATGATTAGTTACCAAACTAGTTTATACATATAAAAGTGCGTAAATTGAATGTAATGAGAGATCGCCGTAGAAAAGGAGATCAATAATGTAAACTTAATTATATATATGAGTGTGTTTTGTTCACATATAATTGAATGTGTGGTTCGATACACGATATTTACACACGATATAATTGAATGTGTGGTTCAATACAAGATATTTATACACGACTAAACTGACAATGTATTAATTGTTGTATGTAGGGGTGGCTAGTCCACGGGCCGGGTCATAGCTCGGCCCGACCCGCCGGGTCCACGGGTCGCAACTTCATGGTCCTTGACCGGCCCGCATTTTCTAAGGGCTGTGGGTTTGGACCGGCCTTGAACCGCCGGGTCACGGACCCGCCGGTTTTTGGTCGGTTCCGGGCCGGTGCGACCCGCTGAAAAATACACTGCCGCCCGTCTTTTAACCTGTCGACCCGGTCCGGCCCGCCGGGACAAAAAAAAAACATTAATGATCCTTAACCAAACCGCGACCCTACGGGTCCGGTTCAACGAACCGACCCTTAGGAGGCCGGTTCAGGGCCGGGACCGGTTCACGAGTTGGTTCGCGGGCCCGTGGACATGTTTAGTTGTATGGTAAATAAGAGTGTAAATGTCAAACACATGTCAGTGAAAAGCAGCATGCACGAAGACACGTGTTTGTACTACTATTTTTTTATGATGAGACTGGTTAGACAACTGATTTTCTAGTTGTTTGGTCACGTTGGATCGGCACAAAACGTCTAACGACTTGCGATCCATCATCTTTCGCATTGGGCTCGCGGCTTGAAAAGATTATGAGCCCAATAACTAACACAAAAGAGGAAGGCCTAAAAGTAATAACAAATGCGCCAGTCAAAAATTAATGTATAACCGGTCTAAGAGTGGTTCGAAGCTCGCAGACCTATCGAATTCGAAAGATTAGCACACTGTACCCCGTCTTCCTAGACAAAGTGCTCCGATTTCCAGTTACCTCGGACTCCGTGAGCCATGAGCGGCGAGTCGCGGTACGAGATCCAGCAGACCGCCTACCTGAAGCTCGTCCTACATGCCCTCAAGCACCGCACCTCCGCCGTCAACGGCGTCCTACTCGGCCGTACGTCGCCCGATGGATCCACCGTTGAGATCGCCGATTCCGTCCCTCTCTTCCACTCCCAGATCGGCCTCCTTTCTCCCCTGGAGATCGCTCTGATTATGGTATTCCCCTATGTACTGAGCGCTATTTCACTGTTCATATTGTTTGGTTTTAGGTCAAGATTCTGAAATTGAAATTTGAGACATCGTAGATAGAGGAGTACTATGGAGAAAAGGGACTGAGTATTGTTGGTTATTTTCATGCCAACGAGAGGTACGATGATTACGAGCTTCCTAGTGTTGCCAAGAATATTGGCGATCACATAACCCGGTATTTTCATCAGGCTGCGCTGCTTTTGGTGCGTTTTCCCTGAATTTGACATTGAATTACTCGTTTGAAATTTTATTAGCAGCTTGACATTTGCTTTGTGCCGAAATGATTGATTATTTAAGGTTTGTGATTTTTTCTTTCAGTTGGATAACAGTAAGCTCGAGGATTTACCCAAAGGAAAAGATCGAAGTCCAGTGGTTCAGGTAATTTGTTGCTGAGATTTTAAATTGAGCTGTTTCAACTATGTATCTGTGTAGTTCTTCTTTGTTGCTAAAAATGAAAGGAAAAGAATTCCTTTAATATTTCCCAACTATTGACTGTATTTGTTATCCCTTCTAGTTAATGTTGTGATTAGTAGAAAGGTAAAATTATCATCAGACTAGTATTAATCATCTATTAACACCTAAATGTATTGTTGACTAACGTGAAGTTTTGAGGAGATATCTTTAAGTTGACCGCACGACAAAGTTTGTTGTGTACTATTTACTGTGATCCAAATGGTACTTAAACCTTGTGAGCAAAATACTTTATTTTTCTGTGTTTGTCTTGTTAATTGGCATTATAATTACCTTTAACACGTTAGAGTGTATAGTTGACTTCTTTCATGGGATTATGAGCTTGCTATTATTGTGAGAACTGGTTAACATGTGCTTATGTGATCTTCGTATATTTGTCATGCATACTCGCTCTAGCACAACAGACACGCTCCAGTAAATATATACAGAACATGGTTGCAAATGTAGATGCTACATTGGGCAACCGTACGATAGTCGTGTAGGTAGATAAATCATAGTTCCTGTGTCTTATATTATATGCATGTATTTTTGGACTTTTGTCTATATTGAAAATTCTCTCTCTCTCTCTCTCTCTCTCTCTCTCTCTCTCTCTCCCTCCCTCCCTCTCTCTCTCTCTCTCTCCAGAATGATGGAGACCCTTAATTTGTCAAATTGTGTATATTGTTGAGAAACTTGTCTATGTGTGCATACTTTGCTTAGCTTTACACGAAAGATGGATCTAGCTGGAAGCTAGTTGGATCAAAGGGTAGCAACCAGCTCACTCTCACACAGCCTTCAGCAAATACTGTGCTTTTGGATTACATCTCATCTGGGAAATGGAAGGACATTATTGATTTTGATGACCACCTGGATGACATCAGCAAGTGAGTCATAATAATTTTTTCTGCTTTAGCAATGATTTAAATAGATTTTTTAGTCCCTTCCGATTCTCCTTGCTGAAGCCTGAAATGTGTTTGTAGGGACTGGTTGAACGCAGGACTTTTTGAATAAGCTTCAAGTGTGTGAATCTTATTATTTGCTCGATGCAAGTAGTTGTGTGTTCACATTATTAACTCGGTTTTCACTACCATTTTCGAGCTCTTGGACAACAAGTTGAATGCCATTGTCGGAATGTAGCAATTTTTGTGCGGCATAGACTTTTCTACTATACATTTATCTCAATTGTTGCTGATGGTAGTTCTTAATTGAACCATGATTCCGGCTTTCCAGTTCTTCGTTGCAACTTTTTACTCGTTTATGATCTTCTGTGGATTGCTAGCTGTTCACGGTGGCTTGATAATATTCCGTTTATAATGCGCAGTTGTTTATTTTCTTTTTATTTGCACAATCTACAGTTATTCCATTGTATGATTTTTTCTTTTCTTTGACACTAATTAATGGATATGATTATAGGCTTGTAGCTAGCTATTCTGACCGTGGAATACATTGTGGAAAAGTGTTCCATTTTTCTATCCCAATTTAAAGTTCAACTATAAGAGTGACCTGATACCTCGGTTGTCTCATTCTCATGGTGCTGGAGTACATATTATTCGAAAGTAATGATAAAAGAGACCAAAATTTTCAAAACTAGCACTGTTGTAGGGTGAAAGAAAGTGAAACAAAAAGAAAACGTCATAGATGATAGCATCATCACTAATATTAGGGTAGAATTGGTGTACATATATGAGTGTGTCATGTTTCTAGAAAAAAATACAACTACAACATAGTCTTTTAGTCCCAAGCAAGTAGGAGTAGGTTAGAAATGAAACCCAAGAGAATCAATGGTAAGAGAAACTCAAAAAGGGCTAAAAAACAAAAGGAAGAGATTGAAGCAAAAAAGAAAGGAGCAAAAGTCACGGTTCTGGCACGTTGATTGCTAGCCTCCACGCGCTCCTATCCACTGTTAAATCTTTGGGGATATTCCAATCTTTAAGATCTCTCTTAACTGACTCTTCCCAAGTGAGTTTAGGCCGACCTCTACCTCTCTTTACATCATCGACCCGCTGTAGAACTCCCCTACGCACCGGTGCATCAGGAGGCCTCCGTTGGACATGTCCGAACCACATCAGCCGGTGTTGAACCAGTTTCTCCTCAATTGGAGCCACCCCGACCTTATCTCGAGTATCCTCATTCCGGATTCTATCCCTTCTTGTGTGCCCGCAGAACAAACGCAACATACGCATCTCTGCTACACTTAGTTGTTGGACATGTTGCCTTTTTGTAGGCCAACATTCAGCACCGTATAGCATCGCCGGGCGAATCGCCGTCCTATATAACTTACCTTTTAGCCTTAGTGGCACCCTCTTATCATAGAGAACGCCCGAAGCTTGACGCCATTTCAACCAACCGGTTGCAATTCTATGCCTAACATCAACATCAATGCCGCCATCCTTTTGTAGCATCGATCCTAAATACCAGAAAGTCTCCTTTTTGGCCATCACTTGCCCGTCAAGGCTAACGTCACCATCATCATGTGTAGCCATGCTGAAAGCGCACGTCATGTACTCAGTCTTCGTCCTACTAAGTCTGAAGTCTTTCGACTCTAACGTGTCCTTCCACAGCTCTAACTTCCTATTTACCCCTGCCCTACTCTCGTCAACTAGCACCACATCATCAGCAAAGAGCATACACCAAGGGATATCATCTTGTATGTCCCTTGTGGCCTCATCTATCACCAAGGCAAATAAATAAGGAAACATGCGGCTACTTAAAAGGCCTATTAAGCTAAACAATACAAGATGGTGTATCGTGAAGCTAACAACGGTCACTATTAATTGTTTGTTTAATTAGCTTTATAAGAATAATAAATTAAATTCCAGCGTCATATTAGCCATGTTTTTACCTACACTGTTGATTAGGGAGGCCTAGCAAGCTTTGTTTGAAGATTGGTGAACTATTGTTGGATTTTTTGTTCAACAATTGAGAATTTATATTCTCTTCTCCACTTTTTTTATTTTCCTTGTCTTTTTTATGTTTTTTTTTTTCAAACGATAATTATAATAATAAATAAAAAGCTAAAAAAATAGTACAAATAGAGTGTCAACTGACACAAGGAACCAGAAAGTTTGGACCTATCCCCTTGGAACACATGAGTCAAAGGGGTACAAACTCCATCAATGAGACAACTGCACACACAAAACCCAACTCCGTAAAGAAGACTAGAACTTCAAAACCGGGACTGGATGCCAGACACAATTGGACTTAACGGGAAAAAAAAATAAGAAAAGATAATAACAACTCACACTTAATAAACAACATAGAATAATACCTCTCATAAACCTAGCAGCCGAACCCGATGACCGCCTAAACAGACTATCAAGCCATAGAACGCCAATCGAGCAGCAAAACTAGACATCAAACCTGAAAACTGCGGCTACTCAACCGTCTAGAAGGATTTTTGGTCAAAATCTCGACTCCGAAGAACTTCAACGCCGGGGGAGGAAAGAGAAATTGCGAAGAACACACCTGAGGGCCCGAGGCAAGGATCCGAGGAGGCACCACCCCCGACAGCCCATAGCCAAGCAGCCCGGCCCGATAGATCGGCGGCCGGCGGGAAATAGACCTCCATGGTTGGGCGAGGCCGAGCAGGAACCTCCAAGGTGTTGAACAGGGAGCGCAAGATCGGACCTTCGTCAAATCGGCACTCCCGTGACTTGGGCTAAAGAAGGCCACCAGCGACCCCTCCAGAGCCGGGGGGAAGGTCAGGAGGCGAAAACCACCGCCAATCACTTCACTCGTAGGGCTCTAGGAGAGGCAGAAAAGAGACTCCCAACCGCAACNGCAAACCAAAGTTTGAATAAAGAGCGAACCAAGTCCGAAGCTGAAATAAGAGAGAACCACTAGCAGGTGGCCTACAATTAACAAAGACAAAGCGTGGGAAACTTAGGCAGTTATAACTGCAACTGAGCCCTAAGCCCCCATAAACAATACAACATAAATAAAGAGAAGAAGAAAAAACAATAACAAGACTTCCACTGATCATCGACCCTAGACCATCTTCATTATTGTCTTCTTCTCTCAGAGCATGATTGCCGGTGAACCTCCTCATACTAGGTCCAGTCATTTAGTGCAGCAGCTACTATGAGATGGGCCGACCTTGAAGTGCCCTCAAACACCCAGAGATGCGACACGATACGTGTCAGGTGCCCAGCTACGGGTTTCAGAGGTTGAAACACGACACGACCCGAACCCTCAAGCACGGCCCGTGTTGGAGGTCGTGTCAGGTGTACTTTCCACTACTATTTCACCTGAATCAAGTACTTCAAAGCCCGACGCGTCAATTTCGGAGCTCAAACCATTGCCAGATCATCTGACATATGCATATTTGGGTGATAATTGCACGTATCTGGTAATTATATCATCATGTCTAACTTCTGACCAATTAGATAAATTGTTGAGGGTGTTGCGTACGTATAAGTCAACTTTAGGTTGGTATATGTCTGATTTTAAAGGTATTAACCCATCACTTTGCATGCATAAAATAAGATTAGAGGAAGATTATAGACTATCTGTGCAAAACCAACGACGCTTGAACACTGTTATGCAAGAAGTTGTGAGGTTAGAAGTACTTAAATGGTTAGATGCCGAGATTATATTTGCTATTTCTTATAATGAGTGGATGAGTCTGGTGCAAGTGGTGCCAAAAAATGGAGGAATGACAATAGTGATAGAGGAGAAAGAGGAATTGGTTGTACGAGATGGAGAGACCTTTGTAGTCAACGGACAATGAATTAAGCAGTATTTTCATCCATACCAAAATGAGAAGTTGAGGAGCCGTGATCGTATTTTTCAGGCGTCTGGCTGAAGATGTTAAACTTAGCGCTTGTTGTAAGGCAACACAATGTTTACGCTTTATTTTTTTATGTTTTTAGTGAGTTATATTTTTATTTGTTTTGTATTTTGTTTTTCTTTCTTGCAGAACATTACTTAGAGATATTTACATGACAAAGAATATGCTTCGAGGTTTATACCAACGATTGTCACTTATTTGATAATGTTTTGTAAATAATCCTAATCCCTTCGTCCCCTTCTACGCAATTGAATTTGATAGTCAAAAGACGAATAAGCTAAGATTTGATTTCTCTATTTTGCTTTTATTGAAATTTTATTCTTCCTTTTGTGCTTCATATAATTTCATTCAAGTTTGGGAGGAGATGTGGTATTCTAATTTGAAATATTTAGAGAGAAAATAACACAATATCTTGCATTATCTTGCATGTCATTTAGTTGCATGCTAGGTTTTATTGTTTTAGCACGTTTATTGCTTTCTTAAAATTCGAGTAGTTGTAGTTGATTGATTTTGATCCACCTTGATGAGTTTCTTGTACATATTTGATATATAATTCTGGCATAATGTGCTAAGTGATGGAATTTGAGAATTGATTGCTGTGAATTTGAAATGATTGATTGATGCTTTTAATTCATGAACATACGATCCTTTGTGAGATTTTG